>NJEV01000227.1:0-28871 GCA_002591385.1 Cordyceps sp. RAO-2017 | reverse complement strand
AGCCCGCCCCATGGCGCTTCTTTCGCGACCATGTCATGGCACCGAGTGGCCTCTAGGCTTGGCTGTGCCCCCAGATAGTAGCGTTGCGTAGAGGCTGGTCTGGCTGGGACTCATTATCTTCGCCGCGGGTTCCCCCAAAAAGGGGGGGGGGGGGGCTCGGCTTTCTTGCTGGACAGACTCACCTTCGACATTTCTTGTTCGCGACGCACTTCTCAAGGCAGTCCTTGTGGCTGGAGGCGGTCCCCTGCTCGATGACAGTCGCGGCGCTCGTGTCGGTGCAGCACTGGAGATAGAACCAGGTGCCATCCGAGCCCTCCCAGATCTTGCCGTTGTCTGCGCATCGTCCCCGTCAGTCCGTGGACTCGAACACACGGCCCGCTCGCCTTACCGGATGGACAGTTGAGGCCGGACGTAATCTCCGGCTCCTTCTTGGCCTCGGTCTCGCGGACGTCCGGGCACGGGGCCGGGAACCAGGCGTCTCCCTCCGTCCAGGGGACCGTCTCGGACGGCGCCTTCTTGAGGAAGCACGTCTTGCTGCTGCGCGCGTAGTCGCAGCTGTAGCACTCGGCTGTCTTGGCGCAGCGGTCCGCGCACTCCTTCAGCGACGGGCAAGGGTCGCTCGTCCAGTGCGTGACCTTGTGGCCCGTGTCGCAGCGCAGCTCGTACGTGATGCCGTTGCTGAGACTCCGAGTCAGCAGGTGAATCTCGTCATGCCAGAACCGGAGCAGGCTCACGTCGTGTATTTCTTGTTCTTGTCCGCCGGGCAAGAGTACGACGACTGGCCGACGGTGCTGCCGCCGCCACCACCTCCGCCGCCGATGGGCTTCTGGGTCTCGTCGACTGGCGGCGGCGGCTTAGTCTCCGTCTCCTTGGCCAGCTCCACGAACTTCCAGGTCGAGAGCCCGGCGAGGTCGAACGCGTCGCCGGCTGCCTTCAGCGCGCACTTCTGGCTCTTCCCGATCAGAGTGCCGTGCACGCACTTAGGGTTCGCCGCGCATCTCTCGGCACACTCGGCCAGGCTGTCACACGCCTTCTCCTCTATCGCCGCCCCCCGGAAGCCCTTGTCGCATAGCAACTCGTACTTCTTGCCGCCTCTGCCATCCCGTCAGCCGCCCGGTATTCACCAGAATCGTCCCCAGTCCTCTTCTTAGCTAGGCGTACCTGACAATCGTCTCGCCCTTGTTCCCAGGGCAAGCATAACTCTGAGCAGCAACGAGCCCGGCAAAGTCGGCCGCGAGCAGTGCTGCCGTCAACACCGAGCCGCTAATAACCTTCATCTTATCGTCTAATGCGGGAGGCCTGGGCTTTAGAAAGAGTGCTGTGCCGCTCCACAAGGGCTCCAGAGTTTGGCTGAGCAGGAGGGAGGAGATAGTTCGACTTTAAAGGGAAAAAACAAGCCCGTGGGCAACCGAGTCTTCAGGCAGAAGAAAAGCGGAAACGCCTCTGCACTGAAAGGATCCGTAGGTTTGCCGGGCCCTGCCCGCTCACCTCACGATGCAAGCGGACATGAAGTATCCATCGTCTGTTTTACCTCAAGAAACTCCGGCCCAAGTGAGGCCGATGACATGATGTCTCGGGGATCAATACCCGTGGTCGTGCAGCTTTCTCAAGTCTCACGCCAGCTCTCTGTAGGACAGACCGAGATGCAGGAATCGAAACATTTTTATCACTTTTCACAGGATTATCACCGGAAAGTTTCAATCTCTCCACAATGGGAATTCAGCCGCAGGCCTCCTTGCCGGGGCCTGGATGCTGTATATTCCGCTTGTGTCTGTGATATGTCACATATGCCACTTCCTCGGGCGGCCTCGCCCAACTGGGCCAGCCGGCAAGGCCGCGGAACTCATCGCGTGGGCCGTCGGCACCAGGCTTCTCTGGGATATAGACTTCCACGTCACCACGGCACTCTCGTTCCCTCAGATTCTTCCATCTTGCAACTTATTATTCTGTCCTTCTTGAGAATCGAACGACTCCATCTCCTTCTCTCGTCGCCGCCATCCTCATTTCGCCCTCATGAAGGCCTCTCTCCTCAGCTTCGTGGCTGTCGCCGCCTTCTCCAGCCAAGCCGCGGCCTTTCTGTTCTTCCCTCTGAGGCCGCTGGTTTGGAGGCCGTACCTGACGATCAAGCTGGGAGGCGGCGCGTCGGGCTGTCCCGCAGCCACGTGCCCGAAGCAGATTTGCCCACGACCAGACTGCATCGCGCCCATTGACCCCAAGACGGCACATGCAGCGGTCGAAGACTGCATCAACAACTACGGTTATTCGAATGTTGCGCTCAGCAACGACGGATCACAGCATAGGTGTTTGCCGTAATGGCCGTATTGGCCATATATCCGGTTTGCAACACGGTTGTCCGATCAGGTTTCGTTGTATATAGGCCAGCGTGTTGAAGCGGGAAGAAACGGATGATGGACGTGGGGGATGGGCCGCATCGTCAGAGTATCCAAAGACGGAACAGTCTATAGTTGGAATTTCTTTTACGGAGTTTTACATGGGGAGCTTCGCGGATTGAATCGGACAGCTACAGCTCCTCGGAACTCGTATCAAGATTGAAGATTCCGTACATGTAGCTGTGGGTTTCGATCCAACCTGCGTTATACATTGATACAGGCAGCGTTCATCTGCAGGCCCCCATCTGATCAGGTCCCACCTTTGCGTACCGATCATAACATCAAGGAAATCATGTCCGTACGCGAGGTAGCACGGATGTGCTAACGGGATTTAACGTCTCCGTACATGGAGGACCGTCGTACAGTACTCGAATATTGAAACATAACTAGACTGACCAACATGATATCCCCGCCACCGGAGCTGACGTTAGTTGTGATTCCGACAAGTCGGGTTTCTTTTAACCCCGGCAGTAGCCTGCAGCATCAGCTAGCCACTTGACCGCCTACTTCGGACAGTTGTACCGCATACTGACATCAAAACGGCAGTCGAGCAGGTTGATCGGAACAACATCAGCCAATCGATGGGAGTTGACTCGGAGAGAGGACAAAAAGCATCCGATGCGCGCGCGAAATCAAACCACCCAATAGTCGGAAATATCCACCGATCATGCCTTCAGCCCAGGTCGCATTGTCTCGAATGCATGCAGCGCGCAAGGTCGCCGCCATGAGACACTCAAACTGCCATCGTGAGAGATATTGCAGACGGTTTCGCAGGCAATGCCACAATCCTTCGTCGTCCCTGCATCGATTGACAATCATCCTCGAGCCTGGGCTGATCTGGATTTTTTTGAACTGGGCGTTTCCTGTCGTCAGCCAGCCACCGTTCCGCATTGTGTTTCGAGCGGCATGATCGACGATCTGTTGTACAACTTCAATGACTTTACCTGCATCTGACAGGTCACGACTCCGTTGGATAGAGTGATATCCATAAACGCCGAGTAGGTCTTGATCTTTGTCCAGCTCCTGTCCCATTTGTATGAGCTGCGTCAACGCACAGTCCAGCCCAGCCGGAAGAACCGGCTCTCGACGCCGCATCGGCCGAGACTGGGCCTTGATGCCACATATATAGTCAAATCTACCAAAACTCCACGTCACCCCGGCGTGAAAGACCTATGTAGCCATCTTAACTCTTTCCCTCTTCTTTTCATCCATCCGCTCTGATCTCCTGAAGCTTCCAACTCCCGCACTCATGAAGCCCCTCCTCGCCGGCCTCGCGGCCGCCTCGCTCACGGTGCCTGCTTCGGGATTCTTCTTCCTCCACAAACCTCTGACCCTGGGAAAGCCGATATTCGGCACCTGGAAACCTATCGGCAATCAGCCCAACAACTGCAAAATATGCCCTGCGCCGCTGGGCCAGGCGCCCGACTGCCCCAAGAACGCCGCCTACGAGACGCGACAGACGGACTTGGCCGGATGTGCCGGCACGGCGTATTTCAGGGCAGACGGATCACTGCAAAGCTGCATATGAATGCAAGATGATATCAGCGCTTTTGGAAACATTCGGAAAGGATCATACGGTTGAGCATCTAGATCAGACATTTGCACATAGCTCAGACCAGACATCAAGAAGATTGTAACGGGGGAAATCATACGGACTGGAAGCATGAAGTGCGTGCAAGGAAGCAACTCTATTCTGTAAAGCATTTGCCGTTAAACGTAGTCTCTTTGGTCAGCTTTTCCTCCTTTTTCATCTTCATCGTCACCCATCCGACCGTCCCGTGCGTCCACTAAGCGCCGTCCCGTGCGTTGTGAGATGGCAGATTGTTCTTCTCCCTCGGTGACGAACTATAGCGCTTGAAGCTCAGTATTGCCGGATTTCAACGCCTCGCTGGATCCAAGGAGAGTTCAATGGAAAGCCGTCAGCCACCACCGAGGAAGGGTGCAATCGGCACATCTGGGCGGCCACGAAGGGTAGAAGGAGACTGGGGGTCGACACTATTAGTTCGCTTTCATCACCTGGGAGTGCTTCAAACGGAGTCGTAAAATGTCACCGTGCATCCATGCGGCCCGGACCGCCATGAGTGAGGCCTGGTCCAGATTATCGGCGGGATCAGGGTGGCTCATCTTTCTGTCATTGATTTCTTGGACATGGTTACCATTACGTTTACCCATTCATGCTTGACATGATATTGTCATGACTCCTGACATGGAAGGTCGTGCTCTGAGTTTCACGACCGCCGCCACCAGACCGAGGAGATTGGGAGAGGTGAGCAGAACACCTTCGCGGTAGTCCAGGTGGGCCCGGGCTGCATCAGATAAGAATGAACGATTCACTCAAGGCATCTTTCAAATTCGCGGGCTCCCAACTATACGATGAGTTTGCTCGCGATGCTACGCAGGACGAGATCGACTGCGACTTGGCCTCGCCTCCGCGTAGCATCATCTAAGGCTAGGTCGACGCCGCATCAACGATTGAGGAATAATATCCGCTGGCAGGACTTAGGTCTTGCTTAAGGTGCGGCTACGGGCGTCGAATCTGTTGATCGGTTCTTTGCTTCTCTTAACTAATAACGCTACCCGACCTAACACTTCATACATTTGGTACCACCTTGATCTCTAAGGACTTTGCTATGGCAGGCCGTTAAGCAGTCTATAATCGCTGCATTGCGCAGCACTATAACCAGGTTAGACCCTATCCTCGAGGGACTAATGGCGCGCGCTAGTAGCTTCATAGATACCTTTACCCAGACTGCTCGCTAAGCTTACCTACATACTCTAGCGCATTAAGCCTAAGGACATTAAGCTTAAGATATGAGGCCATACTGTTTTCTCCAAGTGAGACGTTTGCGCATATCTCTTAAAAGGTGTGTTGGTAGGTATTTACCCTCGTGCGAGATCAAAGCGAGGAAGCCGAAAGCGATGGAGAAGATGACGACAGTGATGACCCGACCAAGGTCAACTATCCGTCGAACCTCATCCAGTCAAGCCAGATCATGAGGACGGCGTATAAAAATTAAAATACACGTCATCAAGACGATGATCTTTTTCTATTGTTAAGAGGAGGTTGTTGTACTGGGTTCAATGTTGGCAGCAGCTACCTAGGTAGTCAACCATTCTGCTGAGCCAAAAGGCTCAATCCCACCCAGTATAGAGAGCCGTAACCAACTGATGCTCTTTTCCCACTTCTGATCCAGCGCCTGGAGAGTCCGCACGTTGCCCATGCTATTACAACTGCATATACGTAGTAGCAACGGCGTGTATACAGAGTTCGAATAAGATCTTACATATCCGCAATATCTGAATGAGCTATGAATTACATTAGGCCAGTCTTACTTTGTATTGAACTCAGAAGCAGCGAAAGAGTCGAACGGAGCATGAAGTGGCTGGTTGGGATGGTATACCTAGACGCCAACGCGTGCGAGCCTGAGCACACACTGCAGCAAGGTTGTCTCCAGCTGCGCCGACGATTCAAGAGCGCGATGCTTGCAAAAACTACGTTGCAACCAGTACGGCGCCTCAAGAGCTGCTGGCCAGGCCGAGGACGCCTGTCGGCGAAGTAGCTCTCGAACTCGGGGCATCGTACTAATGGTAAGTTCCCACGGGACTGCATCCTACTGTTCACTCCGGGTTTCCATCGCCCTCCTTTGCCTTCTTTCGCGACAGACCGTCAACCCGGCAACCAGAAAGTCTTTCACGTGGCCAGCTGCCAGCGAATCCAAGCTTTCCCCGTTTGCACCACCCCACCACCTTCTGTTTCCCTTCTTACCTTTTTCTCTTCTCTCCTCTCCCGCCAACTCACTCATCTTTTCTCTACCCTCCACAGCCATTTCCCATCATCTCCAGCCCTTCCATTCATCCTTTCATCCGCCTTTTTCTCTTATCAGCATCATCACCAGATCCCTTGGTCCTCCACCTCGTACATTCCGAGCATCATGTTTATGTATTCAGTCAACGAGCTTGACGCAGGCGATCTTGACATGGATCGGTCTGCCTCCCAGGAAGTCAGAGATGGACGCGGCTTCGCCCATCCCAACCCTGCGTTCGACACTCAACTGCCCTGCATCACATTCATGCAGAAACGCCGCCTCCCCGGATATAATGCCGACACGCTCAAGCGTGTCGGCGGCGGCGTTTCCGTGGGCCTCTTCACCACGGCACACGCAAGTTTCGGACCCATGAGACAGCCGCACATCTCGATCGAAATTGGTGCCCGTAACGAGACCAGCGGCCTGATCATCGACTCAATCATTTGCCCGCTGGAGAATCTTCACGAGCCAGTCACTGTCTCCAGGGTTCCAACCACGAACACCGAGCTGCTAGATGCCCTATTCTATTTGGGACGCGTCGACACAACAAAGCTCTCCGCCGACGCGCACCCTCCAAACTACGACACAGTTTTCAAGGAGTTCGCAGCAACTCATGGCCTTGACCTCGCCAAGGCTTCCCCTGATCAGCTCATCCCTGCCTTTTGCCCGTATCTCATTAAGGTGCAATTTTCTATCTCTGAGGAGAAAACTACTATCAAACACCTTGTCAACACGCGATGCAATTTAGCTTTGAGAGCGCTCCATGCCCGGGCAATGGCAGCGATGATGAACCCAGTCGATTGCCTCGTCCATGAGGTTAGGCAGAAGCTTCTGTTCACGCTTTACTTCCCCGCCTCTACCACGGACGATTATTTTGCCTATTGGCAGCACATGAGCCAGAAGATCACCGAAATTCAGCCGAACAAGGATGTCCCCGCCTCCACTTTCACGGGGGCCGGAACGTACGCCAAAGCAGAAAGTGAGGCCATCGACTCCATGAATAACCTCGGTCTGACGGACTCCGCCCCATTGGTGAGCATGTTCTCGTCTCTTTCAAGTCTGAGCACGGTTACTTGAGCTGGGTCGAGCTTCTCGTCAGCGCCGCGCCCAGGAACGCAAGATCCTCAGGAACGAGAATAGGCACACAGAACACGTGAACGACACAGGCTGACAAACTTGATCACTATAGGACAACATGATGTGAAAATTCCCCACACTTTTTTCTTTTTGCTTTTGCTTTTGGTATCAAGACCGGTATCTTCATTTTGACGGAGGTTGCTGCCCTATCCCCGCAGCTGGTAGAAGTCAGGTGCTTGAGGAGAAGCCTTCTTTCCGAGAAACGCCCTCGTATTAGGTAGCTAGACTTATGATCATCTTCATCTTGCGGCACCATCAGTCACGCCCACCCTGAAGAGGCCGTGGTGAGAGTATCGTAACAGGCTGCAAAATCAGAGCGATCGACGCCGTAGGCTCAATTTCAGTTTTCAGAGGCTTATCCTCGAAACAAGGTCGACAGTCTCAAAGCCGAGACCACGAAGCTTAGAAGGCGGGGTTGACTCCGTCGAAGCCCGGGTTCTCGAGATGCGCCCGCAGTAGAATCCCAGGCCAGCTCGACTTCGGGTGCTTCTCCGTGTTCGGCCAAGTGAGGCTGTCGGGGCGGGCGAGTCCATCCTCGGGCCCCGCCTGGGAGACGACGGCGTGGGCCAGCACCTTCTCGACATCGAGCCGGGGCAGACACGCCCGCAGCCGGGCGAGGTCGGGCGGGAGGGCGTCCGGGCGGGCGAAGTCGGCGACGACGGCGCGGCGCACGAGGCTCGTCATGGGGTCGAAGCGCTCGGCGATGCCGGGGCTGGTGTGCAGCGCGACGGCGGCCCACACGCGATGCCCGTCCTCCTCCGACCGGCCGTGGGACTGGAGCAGGGCGGCGGCCGCGTCGGCGCCCTCAACCTCGAACCGCTGCCGGCCGTTGAACCGGTCGCAGGTGCCCAGGTCGTGGCAGATGCAGGCCACGAAGAGCAGGGCTAGGCTATCAGCCCTGGCGCCCTCGTCGGCCGCCGAGTCTGGCGAGAGCTGGTGGGCGATGAGAAAGACGCGCAACGAGTGGTTGAAGATGGGCTCCGGCAGCTCGCGCCGGGCCAGGTCCAGCGCCGCGAGACACTCGGGCGTCTGGGGGATGCAGTCGAGCACGTGCTGCGGCAAACTGAGGCTGTCGTCCATTTGATCTCGACGTCGTCTTTGCCGATGATTTTGTCCACTTGTCTCTTCTGCTCTTGGACCGTACCGGCCGAGGGCTCCGGGGCCAGGCTACCTTTTATATCTGAGCCGTTGAAGTAGTCGTGACGCCGGCCGTTCGAGACGTGGCTCTGGGTGCGGTCCGCTCTTACGGCCACCACCATTGACCGGGCATTCGGGCGTCTGGCCGAGTCAGTCGCTGCGCACGCGATCCCAGTGCCATTTCACGAAGTTCCACCGAATTAAGAAAGAGTACGACATGTCTGAAGGCATTGTGAAAAGAAAGGAAAAGAGAAACGCAGGCCGTAGGGCTGTCACCAGAACCCCTTCGCCCCGCTGTATACCTAAGAGGCTAAGGTACAACTCTCGAACGGCATTAGTAATCACCGACCTCGGGGCGACGATAAGCCGGCATTCGGTCTTGGCTCGGCGACTAGACCGCTTACGAAAGGCGCCTAAAGTCTCCGACAAGGTCGTGTGCGGGGTCTAGCTTTCGTATAAGGCCAGCAGTCTCAACCTCAGGTTGACACTCTCTCAGCTGGATATATATCTCGGATCTCGCCTCTCCTCTTAGGACTCAAAATCATGTCACTTAGCTCAGAGAAGAGCTGTTCGAATTTGTCATCGCCGCGTCATGGCCGCCATCTCCTCACCCGACATCGGCACTCTAAGTGTGCTCGCAGCATTCAATCATGTATGTTGACGCAACTGTAACGACATGGAACCAAGTGCGAATAATTTGTAGACGAAGAAATGCACTTGTATATATAGGCGGGTTTCTTTCCAAATTATAAATGACGTATCCTCATCCATAGCCCCTCCAACAAGTCCAACCTCTTCAAATTCGATCCGACCGAAAGCCATCTCCCCACCTGCCCGCGCCCCAAGTTGAGAAAATGGCCGCCATTCCCGGTGAAGTTGGGCAGAATGGCTGGCACGCCGTTCCTGTCGATCCCGGAAAGATGTTCGGCGAGAAGCCGTATCTCAACAAGCCGGCCCCTATGCTGGTCGCTGACATCAAGTTTCCCCACGATGCCCCCGTCGTCGCCAATGTCTACGCCTACACCAAGGAGAAGCTGCCGAGGCAAACCTTCAATCACTCCATGAGAGTCTACTACTTCGGTAGGAGTGGCCCGCTGCACCGCTGGGCCTGATCCGTCGCTACGCTCTGGACCGCTGACCAGCTCGGCCCCGAACCTAGCGACGGCCATCGCGCGGCAACAGTTCGCCGAACACGCAGCCAGCCTCTCCCCCGAGACCCTGGCCCTCACCTGCCTGCTCCACGACATCGGAACAACGGACGAAAACCTCGCGGCGTCGCGCATGTCCTTCGAGTTCTACGGCGGCTTCCGCGCCCGCAGCCTCCTCCTCGACCTCGGCGCCCCCGCCGACCAGGCCGACGCCGTATGCGAGACCATCATCCGCCATCAAGACCTGGGCGTCGACGGAACCATCACCCTGCTCGGCCAGATCATCCAGCTGGCCACCATATTTGACAACGTTGGCGAGCACCCGACGGTCGACGCCTTCGCCGAGATTCTCCATAAAGACACCCTCGAGGATGTCATCAACAGCTTCCCGCGCGAGGGCTGGCTGGGCTGCTTTGCCAACACGATTCGTAAGGAGATTGGCCTCAAGCCCTGGTGTCACTCCACCCATATCCCGGACTTTGACAAAAAGATCGAGGGGAACAAGCTCATGAAGCCTTACGAGTAAAGAGTCGTCGGTTTCCGCACGCCCTCTAGCGGGTTTTCGTATCGCGTGTCTCAATTTCTGAGAGTGTCATGTAAACTACGTCGCAGTCCACGGTTGTTTCAATGGTGTTGCGCCAATAGGCAAAAGTGAAAAATTCCAACAGATGCTTCTTTCGGACGACTTTATGGCTTTGGGCTTGTTGTGACACGAACTGTTGAGTCTATTAGGAATGCAGCAAGACCGACCCTGCACCCTGAAACATCAGACTGTCGGAATGTTACAGTCAAAATTCGTCACACGAACTATGGCAGATAGGAGCCACTTGAAGCTTTAATTGATGGGGGTTCCGGCTTCACTTTTGCATGACCCAGTGTTGGGCGACCTGCGAAGCCCGAATTCAACAGACCTCACTCCAGGCCTTCGCCCAGACTGGAAATCAATGCAAGCAAGCTGGAACACAATTTTCCTATAGGCTTCTCGCCAATCCCTTGAAGTTGTTGGCAAGATGCTAAACATCCGACCCTGACGAGGAACTTGGTAAACTCGATTCCTCGCGCCTAAGATTCGTCTTGGGCGTCTTGCTTGTTACATATCGGCTTCTGGCATACACAACTCAAATGTGTTGGCTTTTTAGTGCCCGGTGTACTGAGAGATTTTGTCGCGAATGGTCTGGAGGGATCATGGATGTTGTCCCTTGCAAGGTGTGTTACAGAAAACCCACGTCAAAAAGGAGTGGCTTTCCGTGTTACGTTCCCAGTCGGAATCAGGGACAAAGAGAGAGTAACCGCCCAACATCTGTCCTCCGCGCGGATCAGCCCCTGTATCTTCATGGTTGTGTCAGTTTCTTTCGTTTTTTGTCATCCACCATGCCTTGAGGCATATATACTACGCCACCAGGAGGATAAAAGCCAATTCGACTTATAGCTTATGCGCTGCCTTGTACTCTTTCGCGACAAATGGTACCTCATTGCCGTTTGAGGTCGGGTGGATGCAATGCTCATCTGCCCTATTTCTTTTTGTGACACAGACGCGGAACCTTGAGCTCGGTGACGACAATGTCGTCGACCCGAAGATTATGTGTACATGGTTCACAAACATGTCGTTGCCACGCAGACCAAGGCCGTCACGCAGCAGTGGATCTTTGTACGCCGCGTTGATACGCTGTTGAACCGCAGCTTCTTCGTCTTTCTCAAACATGCGTACATCATGCTTATATATGTAGCGAGTCGGTCGGAGCCATAACTTGATGTCGTCAATCGAAAGTTGCGAGGGGAGACCGGGCAAACTCAGAAATTTGTTGCTGCTGAAAATCAGGGACCACATGGTGTTACGACGTCGCAAAATTATGCAACGTTTTGGTGGTTCTTCGATAGACATGGCTCGTGGGGTTCCAGCCGGTCTCAGGCTTGGCCAAAGGCCACATAGATCAATGATCGATTCCGGCAAGCCTCACCAGGGCCAGCTTCACCTGAGAGTGTCCTTATGAGACATAGATTCCATCTCTGCAAGTCGACGTTCTTCAGGAGGAGCAAGGAGCACAAGGCCGCGAAGTATTGGTTAGGAACGGTCGTGAACTCCGCCCCTCCCATCAGGGCGACGTCTCCTGCTGAAGGCATTTTCGGAAACTCTGATTCGCAAGTCGGACGGTCCAACGTTGTAGCGGCCACCACTTGGCAACGGAAGCAGTCTCGGTCACGAGTTGAATAGCGAGCTGGAGTGAGTGGCAAGATTCGAGGTATTTGGAGAGGGTCAGGTCTCGCTGGAGTTCTTTGCGTCGTCGCGACTCTCGAATCTGTTGTCACAGGTCTTCATCCTCGTCCATGGCGAAACTCGTCCCGATTCGACTGCGCGGGGGTATTTTGGGTATTCAGTAAACTGCTGGTGCAACGATTACATGTATGAGGGACGATACATGCAGGCCAGGGCCGTGTACCGCTGCGTGGGATAAGTAAAGGAAGGGAGAAGAGAAGGATAAGAAAATTCCTAATGCCAGGTGAACGTATGCGGGATGGTTGTGACGCTCGAAAATGACTGCATGTGTGTCTTCAACCCCGCGGTTATTGCAACATGAAGTCTCAAAGGCCTTAGTCGCTTAAGGGAGGGGATACGTACGGTAGTGCATGGAGCTATCATTACATGTAGGTCCCGAAGAGAGGTTGGCCGGTAGGCAGGGTGACGATACGATTTAGTCCTGTGCCTCGATCTTGAGAATATCGAAGATTTCTGAAATCCAGTCGGATATGTTGCGACATGTTGTTAAGGGAAGACGAGGGCGCGAGAAAGTAACGATAAGAGAGGATGCCTGCACCCGAAAGAAACCCACTGCGGGAAGTGCCTCTTTTACATAGTTGCGCCATGCCCTTGAGCCTTGAGCCCTTCTATTGTTCAGGCGAGGCCCGTTTCTTTTGTCGACTCTGTCATCGTGGTTCCTATTGGGCGATGAGAATTTCTTGGTGCGGTCGGTTTGCTGGCAGGACCTCAGGCCCTTGTGATTGCATCGCACTCGGTCTTGTCTGCTGGGTAGCACTTTCTCGGTGCGGCTTCGCGCGCAGCACCTTGAGTTCAGCCTGTGCGGGAGAGGAGTTGAGCGAGAGGCGCGCGTCGGCAGGTTCACAAGTGTGACCGACCGGTACGCGGCGCTCGGGCGGCGGGGGCATTAATAGAGTATTTGGAATTGGGCTGCAAGGCAAACTCGGTTATCCCTCAGGTCTGCCAAGACCAGCGAGCGTTGAGGATGGCGACGAGGCATTAATGATGTGGTGCAGCGGTGGTTATGGACCGGTTCGGCCCACTCGTAGGTCCCCGGGGCCGATGGAGGTTGGGACGTCGTAGTCCAGGACGGTAGGCGTGCTATTACAATCAACTCTGCATTACGCACCGTTCTCTTCGGGGCGTGCCATGAGCTGCAGGCGCCGATGTAGTCGGCCAGGGCACTTCACAACGCTGCGGGCCATCTCTGGTCGAACAAAAAGGTCAATCTTGCAGAGACCTGGTCCGTCACAACGAGCCCAGAGCCACGTGAGTCGCCCAATATAGCATCTGTTGGGCTCGTTTCACTTTTGCCTATTAGCGCATTACGCTGTACTGAACCCAAGAGATTCCTAAGGTTCAATTACCCTGGGCATTGGGCGAGTGTTGGTCCACCTAGTCAAGGAAATCAACCTTGATGACTCTTAGGCTGTCACCCACTCCTTGAGACTGCCGGTGTCACCATCGGGGTCGATTTACGTCGAATTACCTTCTAGAGCGACCAATCGTCGCCCTAGATGCGGTGCCAATGTTGTACAGCGGTTGGCTAGACGTGAGCTGCTCTAGCAGCTCGGTCGGCGGCGCTTGTTATAGGGTTCCCTGACCTGGATGAACGGCAATAGTCCAGGCGGTGGTCTTGGGAACGGGAAGGAATTAAGACCTGAGACCTGATTCCGCCCAGACTTTTCCAACAGTTTGGCGCCCGTTGTGAAAGAATGACAGTTTCGATTGGCAAGCTGTCCCGTTCTTTTGATCTAGCCGGAGTAAGGTAAAGGCATAACGATGAGATTCGGCATTAATAGCGGGATATCCCGGGAAATCCCATAATATCCCGCACTATCCCAGGATGTCCGGCATTTCAGGACATCCCGTAGTCTCCCAGGATAATCTCATGACGGAGGGCTCCCTTGGGATACGTGTAGGACGTAGAAAGAGCTTAGGGGAGTATTAAAAGAGAAGGAAGAGGCATTAAAGACGTTGCGTTAAAGATTTAAGCAGGACACCATCGTCCTTACGAATAAAAAAAAAAGTAGAGTCTGGCGGGATGGGGGGTTGGCATAATCGGCTGAACTCGTGAGAAAGAGGAAGAGAGGCAAACCAGACAGTCAGCGAGTCATCGAAAAGGCCTAGAAAGCCATAATTACGAATTTCTATAGGTTATTTCCGAATTCTCCCAGATGCCGTCCGAGTAAATACGAGTCTTACAGGAAGTAGCCGATCTTGCAGCTGCCTCTATATCGTGGCCCCGAAGCTCGATCCCTCGAGGGCTCTCATATCGAGCGAGCCTCATATCAGTTCATACTCTATAGACACCCGATCCTTGGAAGCCTGGAAATTTACGCCGCGCTCAGACGCTCATCGAGAATGGATCCATTAATCAGATTGCCTTGGCGGCTCCAGTGCGCACCAACGCATCCTGACTAGGTTACCTTGCCGAACACCCTATGCTAAACATATGTTTGCTTCTGACCGGATGCCGGTGCCTGTGAAGAGACTCCTCACGTAAAGAGCAAGAGCACAATCCACTGGAGTCGTAGTAGTTTTATGCGCATAACATTGACATAATATCGTATCCTTGAACGCTCGTGGTCATGTTGCACATGACTCGTATGAGTCGTATGACTCGCATAGATCATGAACAGGCTTTGTGGTTGTTAAGACGCGAATGCCGACGAGATATCCTGACTGAGTGGATAATAATCACTCATGAATCTGCATATGTAGTCGTGCAAAGTCAATATATAAATCAGACGAATGCACCCTCTACAGCATCCCATGCAGGCCCATCACTTCTACTGCTTACATGCAATCTCCGTCATAGGTTGCGATCTGCCTGCGCCTTCTAGTTGCAATGAAGTTTTCAACGACCCTCGCCTCTTTCCTGGCTGGCTTGGCTACAGCTACTCGTTACGACCCATATAGCGATCCGGACATGGCCAAAATGGATCGTCGTGTCCTTGACGAGGATAACTATAGAAACGGGATGCAAGCGCTATCGACAGCATCCTTCCTTTATAAGCGTTATGCTCTCATCCTCTACCTTCAAAGAGTTGTGTTTCCCGGTGATATTGCTCCTGATACCGAGAACAACGCTCTTATTGAACAGCTTCATAATAATAATGAGAAGAGGGCCGAAGAGGCTCAGAAAAACATGGAAATTGCTACGGAGAAGCTTAACACGTCTTTTCCAGAGGAATTTACCAGGAAATTGATGTCGATGACGAAGCAGGAAGAAGAAAAATTCAAGGGTTTTATTACCTATGACTTAGAGGAAAACTTAAGGACGCTCGATCACCTTGAAACCGCTATTGGCACAATGGTTAGGATGCAGAGTCACTAGAAACAGGGGCAGTCTTCGAAATAGATCGCCTAATTAACTCGCGACATCCACTGACAGCTATTGTAGACCTGTTTTGGTTTAGATCTCGGAAACAACAATTTGACACAATTTTTATGCTATCTGGAACCCGGAGTTTGCTTGCTCTTCGACGTCCAGCCTTGGTCGGTATTACTATAGCAGACCTGCCTTAAGACGGATTTCTCATAACTTGCTCTGTACCTTCCGCTTCCTCCTAGCACTCGCCCTATACCGAACAATAGAACGGATGGGCTTGCGGCCACATGTATATAAGTGAATGTTTCCGATTTAGGACACGTGCCGCGACTAATCACGTCCCCCTTTTAGTTGAAGTATTCAACTCCGAATCTTCGGCTCTAATGAACAAGATCGGGAGCGTTAAGCTCCCTAACTATAACATACTAGACGATATTCAGGGATCCGGGCCAGAGCGTAGGGGCACGTGATGAAGCGGAGCCATACATAACGTTATATGCCTAGAGTGTATGTATCAGAGAAAATTAAAGGAGTACGTGTTCGCTTTGATTACCTTTAATGTTATTTTTTTACGCAGACTAACGTATCATAGCCGTCTCGGGTTGTTGGGCACGGTGTTTGGACGCAACGAGAATTCTACCACAGAAGTGCATGTCTATCCGTCACCGACAAAGATGACCCATTAGTCGGCCCGTTTCTGCCTGGACCTGCAACCGAACATTGTGTGAACAGAGTGTAGTAATACCCCGTGACAGATAATTGGAACATCCTGCGCCAACCCGTTGCTGTAGTTGAACTGGCCGCCCAAACCGGCTCAGGCGACATTGGTGTGCCGGACCGGGCCAGATTGTTATTGGCGAGCGACATGCACCATGCCTCTTATCACAATTAGAAACGTAGAACGCTCCAGCAGTTGCTCTATCAGTCAATGTGGCGGTGTTGCGTGAAAAGACGCCTTCACCCGTGTCCTTGCCTCCTCAACCCTGGCTGACCACTTCCCTGCCTCTGCATGAATTCCTTGGGCGACCCCCGACAATTTGACCAGTTTTCAGACGCAGAGGACCGAACGGTTCAGCGTGTCTTGATCCAGCAGTGTCCAGGCAGGTCGCTCTCCTGGACCGAGCCTTTGCCAATGGACGCGTCGACATGAGCTTGCGCCTGAACTACCGCTGCTTGGGCAGCACCATCCTCTAGGCCTAGAGTCGGGTTTACCCTGAGACGGTGATAGTGGCTGTTCAGAATAGCACGCTGGCCGATGACGTGCAGTCCGTGCTACCTTCGCTGATTCTGTCCAGACGTACAGACCAATAGCATGTGTACGGAACAATGTAGTCGGCCTGGCGACTTGAGAGATGGCCTGTATCCCTGACTAATGATAAAGTTTACGTGAATCACGATTGCATGGCCGCAGTTGAAGTGATAAAGCGAAAGGGAAGCAGCTGGCAGCTGGCGGCTGTGCATCAGAGGTGACCCACTTCTCCTCATACCGTAAACGCATCGTCTATATAAACATCACCAAGCTCCCTCTCGGACAAACTGCTCTAGCTCTCTCCATATCAATATACATTTCCTTTATCTTTTAATTTTGTATCCAATTTCTATCTTCCTATAACTCTTATCAACGTATATTTCTCTACATCCCGCATCATCATCCCGGACATAAACGGCCTGCGAAACCAGTTGACGTACATGCGAATATGAGTTCGACGAGAGCAAAGATTGAACATTAAAAACATGAAAGCTCCAGCCTAATCCAACAAAATGACAACCCAATACGACCCGAGCACCATATATGACGTAAAAATCACCCGGAAGCATCCCCACAAGACTTTTATCATAACGATTACCCCTGGCCGCCTTCAATTTCGACCAACGCCTGATATCGCGACGAGCCCAGAGCCTTTTTGGCCGCACTGACAGAGCATCTGTTGTTGGAATTTTCGAAACTCTCGACACCAGCGTCAATTCAAATTGGTTCTGAGGCTACTTATACATACATGGCCTTTAAATTCTCTGTCAAGACCATCTGGGTTGTCCAGTTATGCCTTGGGCACTGGCGCAGTCGAACTTCCCCATCAGCCTGCATGGGAAGAGATTGACGAAATACGAGAGCCAAGCCTGGACGTCGGCCTGCCAGCTGTAAACCGCCTTTACAATGGACAATAACTATTTCATGTTGTTGTTCCTATTTCATTCTGTGTTTTCTGTGGTCATGCCAGACAATAACGTGTTCATTTGGTACCTGAATGCCTCAGGCACTAACGACCATCAGTTCTCGTTTGCATTCTACCCGCTTACCTTCTGATATTTTCTTTTTCTTTCTTCTTGTGTACAGTCCTGGCCGACACACAACCGCGTCTTCCAACTGACCTGTCGCTTACGCGTATTTTTCACGATGCCCTCAAGAGACACTGGCGGAAAGGCCCAAATTGAACCTGGTCCACAGAGGCAAGGGCACCCAACCAGCTCGACACTCTATGGTTCGTGGCCAGTTCCGCAAAGTCACAATCTTTTCCACGAGTGCGTGACGCACGACGGCGCATCCGATCCGCGAAGTGGTACCCTTAACATCATCCCGGAGCACCGTCGTCTGTCGCGATGGCCGGGTGGCAGCGACGACGGAGAAGGCGAGGACCTTCATGTTGTCTCCGAGGTCGTAGCGACTCGGTCTCGACCGGTCTCGGGCGGTGTGGCTCCCAGCAAACGGACATTGAGCGTGTCGGAGAGGAATTCATCGACGACTCAGCGGAACTACGCACTGGCACATCCTACATCAACCTCCTGCAAGCACAATTTGTCGTCGGACTCATGGTCCAGATATTCCGTGACGCCCCACTGGCCGATGTGCGCGACGCTCTTGACAGCAAGATGTACAAGAATCTGGTCAAATGAGGTACTATAATGATTTTGGCAGCAACGCGCCGTGCTGCAGCTGCTCGTTCCAATCTCCCCCGCAGAGGTTAGCCTTGGCCAGCTGTCAGTCCGCACCATCGATGACTCACAAAGCCACCAAGCCGCTTGGCAGTGTTACGAGGCAACGTCTCGGCCTTCATCATCAATCATCATAACCAACTCCTAAAGCTCGTTCCACAAACGGCGCCGCGAGTTGTAGCATCCGATAACGATTCCGACGTCCGGCATCGCAATCTCAACTCGGACAAAGCTGCACCAGTCAGCCTAGCCGAGACACAACACAGAAAAATACCGACGGAACATATACAGTCGATTTCACGCTACAGCGAGGGCCAGGAAGCCACGGAGCTCATGTTGACCCCGGGCTTGGAGAAAAGCCAACGCGAAAGAGCTCCTGGCCCATCTGCCTCTGAGCCTGGTCCGCTACAGTGACGTGGACCCAGAAAGCCCGAGATAGTGACGGGCCCGGTGTGCCCTGAAGGCACCTGTCTTGAAAACACAGTGTTTTTGGCGCAACGACAATTCTATCTGGGCAAGTTCGGTGCCCAGAAAGAAGCTCCCGAAACTGGCTCGAAGAAGAGACAGTGAAGAACCCTCGAGGAGCATGGAGAAGGCCGAGTCTTCCAGTTCATGGTACGTCCGTTCTAACCAAAGCAGACATCGGTGCTAGGGAGCAATGGTCGTGCTGATCAAGTAATAGGGGCTCGGGATCGCGTCTGCGCAGCTTGCAAGCACCGAAATCAGACATGTCCAAACCGTTGAACGACTCCCAAAGTCATCAGACGGCCTTGAGCCTGCCACAACCCCTGAGGGCGTTACTGCTACTGCTGCAAAAGATGTGGATAAAACGCCTGGATCCAAGATGGCTGCGAGTATCCGACTTATTACATGTATCCTGCGACATCAGCGCAAACTAGTTCGGCAGGCAGAACGGCTAAGCATCAAACGTGGTGACGAACGTGAGGTCCCGTGCCTCGAGTGTGTCACGCATGCCCATGACTGCTACGACAAAGGTGACTCGACTAAAGCCATCTCTTGCGTGGACTTCCGGCAGCGCGGCAAGAAGTGTGTGCAGTCGTAGCCTGATCGCGGCAATCTCCCAAGGAGCTACGACGAACGCGTCCATCTTCCCGCGGCAGGCGCCGACTCCATTGGAAGCCACTACTGGTGAACGACAGCATCGTCGTTCACGCCATCACCCGCCAGGTGGTCACCCTCTACGTGGCAGAAGAACTCATGATGTTACTGTATCAAGACTGCGCCATCATCTTCGCCCGGATGTACGTATAGGCTCGGGTTGCCACCGATCGCGACCTCTCCCTATCCCAGGCTATGAGGCTCTTTGGCGTAGACCGAGCCTGGGTCGCGCGGACCGAAAAGCCTGGGGTGTCTAGGAGACGCCGGGTTGTTACCGAAGTTCGTGTTTCTCACTACCTAAATATCGAGGACTCTCTTTTAGGAAAATGGAGAGAGAGTTACGAGACTCCCGTCCGTCGGTGACCCTTTCCGGGTCCGAGCCAATGAAGACCGCTGGCGACTTATCGCACGCGTTATTCGCGGAAAAGGTTATTTTCGTGCTATCCTCGTCCAATCTCGAGGGACATAGATCGCGGCATGCCGGAATAAGTGTAGTCGCGGTACCGTTAACCATCCGATCAATCCTTTTAACTCGTGCAAAAGACTCAAGCGATACCAGCACGGCGCGTGCGGTACCTACGCCTGGCACTCGCATAGCCTTAGGTGCGCCTGCTACATATATACGGAGTCGTCGTCCGAAAAAAAAGGAAGACGACGATAATTCGGATTCGCCGCGGCAGCCGTTGACGACGCCGCCGTCGCCCCTAGCCGGTTCGGACGGGATATGGTGCGGACCGCGGCCACGACGACGCCGACGCCGACGATGAACCGCCGGGCCATGACCCTCGGCCCGGAGTTCGGCCCGATCGCCAGGAAGCTGTTCGGGCCCAGCAACTCGGCCGGGCGGGAGCAACGCTCCCCACAGGACGCCCACACGGATACCCTAATCGGCGCCATGTCCCAGGGTCCCACCGTCGACGCTATCCTGTCCTCGCGTAGCCTTGGGGCCAGACGCGGGCTTCACTGGAACCCGCTCATCGTCAAGGATTCGGTGGTCTTCAGCAACAGCCGACGCGAGATCTGGACCGTATATCGATGTTTCGGTTGTTTATCACTAACGATTCGGTTAGGAAGAGAGGGCGCAGTACCGTGGCGTCGTCGACAGACGGCGCCAGATGTTGGTGCAACGATTCCCGGCGCCCAAATATGGGCTTGAGAACAATCTCGACCGATACCGGGAGTAGGAATCTCGGTTGGAGCCGCGGCTGTTGACCGGTGACCCCGGGCACTCGACCTGGAAACATTGCTTTGTCTATCTGCTTCAAGTTCATACGGGAACTCCTCGCCGAAATGCGGGAGAGTACGCGGCAGGCGAGCTTATGGTGTTCCTAGGATAACGGATCACGAACACTATTCGCTTTATTTTCTCTCTTCTTGCAAGTAGTGTGTAAACATTCTTCTTGTTACTATGGCGAGGCCGTCATCTTTTTCCGATGGGAAATTGTTGCGACGCAGCTGTGGCACAAGCCGCACAACACAAGACTCGCACCACCACAAGAGTGTATTTAGCCTCACGAGCGACACCTCTCTCTAGCTCAGTTGTTCATCTTCATTATCAGCGTCACTCCCAAAGCCTTGTTCTCACCAGGCTCCGGGATTCTTAAGAATTCTCGGGCTGCCTTCTGTCTGTCCTCGTTCTTCTAGGCTCTCTAGAACCAGGGAGGCTGCACCGGCTCCGGACCACAATGAAGACGTGGAGGCGGTACTTGGACAGGAATGCATGTAATCTATCCGATATTCTGCCGTGGAAGCAGATAGAAGTGCAACGTCAAGTCGCGACTCCAACGACTCGCTAAGCGTACTGGACAACTCAGATAACAAGTGGTTTAGAAACTCTATTTGCCCTTGAGCAGCAGCAGGCGTTTCTTGAATATCGAGAAGGTAAGCTCCTGTTGGAGGGAGCTTGTTTCGTGATCAACCTGACCACGATGGCAAAGGTGAACGCACGCACACCAGCAATTACCTGGTCCGAGGTTGTTATCCGTTCTATCCGACAACTATAGTCATATTCATGACGAGTATTGCTTTTTGGACACTGCCGCGTTGGGAGCAACTTGGTCGCGATTTTGTCGACGCTGAGATTCAACTCTATGATGGAGAGGTTACCACACCTGTCTATGCTGCACGCACGTCATCGTGCAGGATCGGTTTTCCAGCCGCTACCCGCTCTACCCCAGATTATCGTCAGCCGACAGCGGACTTGCGATGCGAAGTGCGACAGAATAATCTCAAACCAGTGCCGCATCAGCTATCATCTCTTACAATCTCGCCGAGGCTGCACCGACAAATGTGACATGTCGATGTATCCTAGATGGCATCGAGCTTGACCTCTGTCGTGTCTTTAAAGTTTTGACTCGGGCGAGCCGCACCGGCCCCGCTACGGCCCCACTCCCAACGCCACCCGTAGACATAAATCGTAACCCGACTAGGGCTTTCATGAAGCCGCCTCTGCGGTATGATCAATTTGTAATAGCTTGGCGATTACCTCGTGGGTGCTAAGGAGGGAGGTTCGCAGACGCAGATTCCACGTTTTGGCATGTTGCCCTCAGGCGCCATATATGTACGTAGAACGACTGCGCGGTCAAGGCCGGTGCTGAGCCCAACCTGTGGGGGAAGTGAGTGAAATACTCATGTGGACGTAAGCAGTCATATAGTCAAACCGAACGCAGAACAGAGTGCCGAGCCCGTTTCCGGCACAAACCACCGCTAAGCGAGCCTTTGCGGGAGAATACGTAGACGCTGTCGAGGCGGACGAGGGTCGTCTCACCTCATGGAACACCCGCTTGATGACACACCGGATTGGAGTACTAGATCATACTCTACTTCATTCTCGTCTGTAGCAATGAGCTTTCCCGCATGGCTCTGGGTCCTGCGTGGGCTTCGCTTTCCTAGTCTATCCGGGGCGACCCGGCGCGGCAGATGGCATCCTCACGCAGCCTCAGTCAGACGCCCTGAATACCTACGAGGCCGCGACGCGGCAATCCTTCCATGTTTCCGGGCAGCGGGATATTCCCTGCTTGACCCGCATTCATATGATCAGGATGAACTCGATCGACAATCCACATGTCTGCTAATATATCCAGCCATGCACAGCCGAGTCTGCAAAGCGAAATAGGAGACATAATCGCAGCGGCATCATTCCACCTCCTCAACAGCTCCCTTCTTGTTCTCTGGAATTCCCAGAAAGTCAAACTCGCCAGCCACCGACGGGTAGTTCGGGCCGCGCGCCTTGACAATGGTCTCGATCAAGGCCTCCTTGTCTTCGACGGGAAACCTCCTGACCTGATCCGACCCCTTGCGATACCTGATGCTCATATGCCCATCCTCGACACACCAAAAAAAATCTCCGCCACCATTTACATTCAACAAAGACTGGTAGAAGAGGCCGATGAGGGGACTTCGGACCAAGATGGACTGAAACTGGTGGCTGGGCATATTTCCCCCACCCCATAGATTTGACAAAACAAGTCGGCGGCTGCTGAACTCAATCGAACCATCCTGAAAAGCTTCCTCGACAGCAGTGTAAGCCTTGGCCGGCATTTTGTTTTGGCTTAGGATGCAGATAGCCATGTCGTACATCTTGGTCGACTTGTGATTTGGTCGCAGCAGGTTTGAGATGGCTATCAGTAACTCGTCTGACAGGTTTTTTCGATATTCCAATCCCAGCAGAACGGCACTTATCTCTTCCTCAGCCTGAGAATTGACCAGTGCCACGAGCTCGTCGGATGAGTTCGACAGTCCGCCCAGCACTTGCATCACTCCGTACCGAATCCCGTCGTCTGGATCATAAAGTCGTTTCCTCGCCGCATTGATCACCAATTCATTTTCTTTAAGATAACGCTTGTCGGCTAAGCTGAAAAGATTGTCTTTTGTTACCCCAGACTTAGGTTCAGCAATCCATTTTGCCACAGACGCTGATGCTTGACTTGACAGGTTGATCGCTCCGATCAACGTCGTAAAAGCAGTACCCTGCACCTTTTTGTCGTCATGATCGAGACACTCGGGTATGATCGTCATCGGCATATCAGCAATATGATAACACCAGCCTGTATGTTCAGATATGGCTTTTATGCATTCCTTTGGATCTCGGCGCTTCAAGTATCTGGATGCGGCTTGCATTATCTTTATGTTGTCTCCAGTCAGTGGTACCAGTGACACGTTCATCAAGGCATGGAAAGCCGCGACGCGAACTTTTTCCTTCTCACTGTTGAGAAGTTTCGCCACCGTTATTATCTCCTGTGCTAATAGATCTCCCCCGCCTAATGCATTCAGGGCGCAAGAGCAGATTTCAGCGTCGCTACGTTCGAGGTACTCCATTAGAGAATTTGTGAGCCGGCGTGGGAGATCTCGCTGTCCCCCCAGGACCGCAGCTGCGTTTGATCGTGTATGGTCGTCTGGGTGCTCGAGCAGTTTTGCCAAGGTGCTGGCCACCTCGGTTGGGAGATTTGGCTGCGCCCGCACGATTGCGAATGCTTTGTCTTGTGTGGCCAAATCTGGGTGCGTGAGTATTTTCCCCACAGCCGCGGCCACCTTTTTTGGGAGATTTGGTTGCTTCATAGCGATGTTTAACACATCACATTTAATCTCCAGGCCCCGGTGGTCGAGCAATCTTGCCGCGGCCCTGCCCCCCTCCGCCGTCCAGTCGGAACTCGTGGCCTTGAAATTTGCCGCTTCTTCAGGGGTGAATAAATCTTTTATTGTGTCGCTGAGATATTCTGTAAGGAAAGGGGGCTACTTGGACTGAAAACACTTGCGGAACTGTGACAGAAGCCACAGCAGGTAAGGTCTGTCTTCTTGACTGTAGGTTTCCTTCCCGAGCATTCCGTTTATAGTGCACACCGGAAAGTCAAATTCAGCTGCCAGTTTAGACAGTAGGACATCGTTTTCTGGACCCGTCCCCTGCATGATCTTCGCAAAAGCTCCTCCTGGAAACTCGTCTGCTTTGATTAGATTTGACGACCCGCATCCTTGAAAAAGCGCCCAGCGCGAGACCTCTGTCTCGCGTCCCTCTCGAAACGGACGGCTGACCGAGATTTCACTGAGGCAATATATCACCAGAAACTGATGGACGAGACCCAAAAGATCGCGCGGCTGCTCCTCCATCAGATCGAAAAAGGCCTCCGCCTCGTCTTTGTCGTCCAGCAAGCCCGCGACAAAGCGCCACATGATGTTATAGCGGTCCTCGTGCTTGTGCCTCTGGAAGAAGTCACGCGGCTTGACACATTCCGAAGCGTCCAGATCCTTGAGTTGCGTGCCCTTCCTCCAATTCTCCACAAAGTAGCGCGCCGCGAAATACTCCTGGAAAGTCAAGTGCAAGAAGTGGTAGTCCCGATGCTGGCTCCCAACATACAGACGGATCCGACGTGCGCAGGAAAGACGATTGCTCGACCAGCGATTCGGTGACCCCAAACTCGAATTTTCCGTAGACTTTCTGGCGATAATCAGGATCGAAGTCTGTTCTGTCGCTGCAGAGCCCGCAAAACGCGAGCGCTTGGATGACGCCTGATGTTTCTGCCATCAGTTTCTCCATCGAATGAAGATTCATCGACCGGCACTTCTCAAGGCTATTGCTTGCTTCCATGTGGTAGGCATCCTTCTGCCACAGGCGCAGTTCGATGTCCCTGTATAAGGCCGTCATGGTCTGCGGCCTCTCTGAGCCGTGGGGGTTTGTCGAATCCTTCCAGGAAAAGCATAACGCGTCCAGCTGGATGGGGATCCGCACAAGGCTCCGGACGAGCTTCTTGAATTTGAGAAACTTCAGCATCTCTTCGACTTTCAGGCGGTCAGAAACGCTCGCTTTGATATACTCCTCCACTTGGTTCTCGGAAAATCCGATGGTCTCTAGCTCGAGATCGACCTTGTTGAGGCCGGAAGGCGATGCGGCATGTGGTCGGCTGGTAATGATGACGTTAGGGCGATTCAGTAGGTCCCTCAGAAGCTCAGACGCTGGTTCGTCTCGGCTCATAAGATCAGAAACCTCATCCAAGCCGTCAAGAAGAAAAAGAGTCCTAAGACCATTGCTATCACGCTCGCCGTCGATGGAATCCCATAGCGCCTTGGCGAGAAGGTCTTTGTCGCAACGCCGCTGAAAGTAGATGCTCCCAAAGAGATCATTCAAATCGTATCCCATCAGCAACTGCTTGAGCCTCCGCAACGGGATCCAAAGCACCCTGCTGAACAGTGTCTTCCATTGTTTGCCCTCAATAAAATCATGCACCATTTTCTTACAAAGTGTGGTCTTGCCTACCCCGGCGCGTCCTCTGATCAGGATCCTTCGCGGCTGTACCCGGCGGCCATCTGTGAGTGTGCGCGCATCGAACACGGTCGGTAGCTCGACCTGTTTGTCCTTCCCCGATACTTCAATCCGCAGTCGCGTCTCGAGTGAGAATGCAGAAAGGCCACCGGCTTGCTGTGAGTCAACGGGAAGATTTCGGTGCCCTGGTATTCAATAATAGCGAGGTTGATGTAGCAGTTTCTCATATCGAGCTCTTCGCCAGAGAGGCGTTCAATTTTGAGGCGGTCCGGGGTGTAGCATATCGTGCGTATGTACTTGTCTGCTTGTTCGAGTGAGGTCCCTTGGCGAATCTGTTGAAGAAAAGGTTCAATCTTTCCAGCAACTCTGCCGTAATCCTTACAATCGGGATTTTCGAACTTATTCATCATGACATGGCGTCGGTCGAGTCGCAGTGGTCTAGAGACTATATCCAGTGTCGCTGAAGACTCGTCGACAAAGCTAATCGAATATCAGTACGTGTACACTACGGTGTCTTGACTAATTGCGAGAACGAATATATTTTACCAATTTCGCGCAGACAAAGCGGGCTGCGAGCGAGCAGACTTTCTTTCCTAGATTTGTTTTCTTGCCTTCGTAGAAAGTAAAACGTGGAAGGGTTTGTTGTCCTGGCAAAACTCTGTGAAGTTTCGAACGAGTGAATTGAGGTGAGAAGCTGTTTCCTTTAAGCTACCGAACAGATCAGTCACGCTCTTGCCGTGAACCGGAGCCCAGATCTTGGAGAGCTGTTCCGCCCAGTCGATGACGCGGTGGCAATTCGTTCCCCGGAATGGTGTTGTCAAAAAGATAACTCCGCGCGTAGCTGTTTGAACGGAATGGTCTGCCGGACCATGTTTCATCGCAAGGGCTTTAGCCAATATGATGCCCCCGAGACAAGATGCAATGAAAAGAATAGGCCGGTCTTTTGTTGCGAGCCCATTCGCTCCAGGAGGACGTCGTCCGATATCGTCCAACAAGAGTACCGCGAACTCGTCTATCGTCCTCTGAATCAAACATGACGGCTCAAAAATGTCTGCGGCCCAATCGCAGGTGAAAATACGGGCCGTTCCCACTTTGCTGGGCAACATGGATGGATAGGATAGCCAGTTTATTTCGCCGCTTTCGCCACGCCATGTCCACGTATCTGGCGACTTGGTGTCGAGGCCATGAACGGCGATGATATCGATGTCCGTATCTTTTCGGTCTCCCTCTGGAGGATAAACCTGTTTGAGGTATCGATAGGGCATGGTTGATACGTTATCCTAAAGAGCAAGAGACGAGATCGGCCCGAATCTGCCGCGCCTGAGTGGAGCCAGTGAGCACGTCAAGAGGCGACTGGGCTCGAGAGATGTACAAAGGGGATCAAATATAGAGCGGCACGGCCTGATTTAGTCTGCTTTGCTCCTATCGACTCGCGTTGCAAATTTGCGTCTCGATCGTGGTATGTCGTCCAGGAGTGATGTTAGAAAAACGAGCAGTAAGGATGAGCAGGAAGGACGGATACCGAGTGAGGGGAAACCTGGATCTTTGAGATTGGTACCCAACGCGGGATAATCGATGAGTCGTCAAAGGGGTTGCTTGAATGGTAAAAGCGGTACGGCACGTACGCAGCCACTCAATAAACCCCAAGCCAACCTTGTGCAGAAGAAGCCGTCAAATAAGTTCACATTTATGTACGTCTTGGCGGAATGATCTGGCAGATCTGTTTGGTCATTGTGACTGAGCTGCAGCCCCCAATAAGACGTTGTTGGTATATCCTGGAAGATCGTTTTCGTTCTTGGAAGTGCTACCAGGCATCCCCTCCTGATCATGTGGTACACCTGTCTGCCAGCGCATGCTTCTCGCCCAATGACAAGCCGAATGTCTCGGCCAGCCTCGGGTGATGTCTGTACGTATGTACGAGGGCGAAAAAGGAACCTGTCCGCCCGCAGCCTGACTTGGTTGCTTGATAGTGGCGAAAGGCTGGATAGATGTGAGGTCGACCTGTTGGGCAGAGACAATTCAGTCCGCAATGTAGAGTTCGGGGGAGGGTTTGATGTTTTTCTTTACTGGGAAGAAAAATTGAGCATGCCGACATAATAAAATGATCACCGACTGGTGCTCTGGTGAGGGGGAGGATATTAGGAGAAGAAAGAAGCTTAGAACAAGGACGTCGCGATATCATCTACGGAAGGAGAAGGCCGAGGATACCTCGACCAGCGCGCACGTGACACAACACAAAGAGAGCCAAGCCTTGGTAGTTGAAGATGATTGCGTGCGATGTGTATTGTCGTGGCCTATATAACTCTGCCAAAGGTCCTGTTCGTCTTGCTCTCGATATCCCGATTAAAGCGTTGCTTGATATTTGAGTGCCATCATGCCATGACGGCCTCTTAGTCGGAATCATACGGACCTGTCGGCTACGTCGGCTCTGGCCTCTGCATCTTGCACTTTCGGTACCATTTCAAGGTGAAGAGTCAGATAAGAAATATCGAGAAACGTATGCGGATCTGCAGTTTGGGGAACTACAGAACGAATCAACGGGAGACGGAACAGATACCGTGAACCGAGCTTCACATAACAACACACCTCTTGCCCCTCCCCTCCCCAGCCAGCCTCTTGGCCGATGCGACGAAGACTGCGCTCGGCAAAGGCGCAGATGCGTAATAGCCTTGGACCGAGAGCCGAAGCTTTCTTGACATCAGATCGTCCCGCATCAAGCCCGGCAGGATCCCGAATATCTCGGGACGGGCAGGCTCGGCGATGCCCTCGCCCTCGTCCCCGGAGTATTAGCCGCCAGCCATCCGCGCCTCGCCACTGAAGGGGCCGCGGACAAACGTGGCCGTGTTGAGGGTGCCCGCTTGTCACGGCGGCCCTAACTCAGGAGTTCAGACGTCAACTCACGAGCCTCACGGCCGCGTCCAGCGCGCTCCAGCGCAACCGAGAAGCCAGCCATAAAGATCGACTCGATGTCAACAACGATCGTGAGTGGATATCGAGGCCTGCAGAGGTATCAACAGCCGTCCCAGCCTGATCGAACCTCCCTTCTCCCCTCCCGCCTCGCCCAACCCGACCCTCGAGATCCAGCAACCCCTCCACGGCCCATCAGACATGGGATAGAAGCGAATGAGCTGAACATGTCCTCGGCCTGCTGCCGGCCGTGTAGGCCAACCCCTCACGCCCCCTTCCTCCCCCTTCCTCGCCGCAGATCTCAGAAGAATTTGCTCTTGAGGCCGCCCATGACCACGTTCCGCTTCTGCTTGCTGACAAACTTGTTCACGTCGTCGGCCCAGCCCTGGCTCTGCTGCTGCAGGTTGTCCATGCCGTCGCCCATGATGTTGAGCTTCTCGGTCCGCTCGTTGAGC
>NJEV01000226.1:0-28920 GCA_002591385.1 Cordyceps sp. RAO-2017 | reverse complement strand
TTTTTTTTTCCCTCGGACGGCCGCACCAGTTGGGCCTTGACCTTTGACTGACGGGACTGCTCTTCCCTTTGCTTCCTTCTTCCCCCGACTGCAGTCACGGGGACGACATGCTGGCGCTCGAGCGGCGGGAGCTCATCCAGATCCTCTACGAGGAACTGCCCGACAAGTCCAAGGTGCTCCTGGGCCGAGCCGTCGCCGGCATCCGCCAGAGCGAGAACGGCGTCGAGGTCGAGCTGGCGGACGGCACGTCGCAGCGGGGCGACTTGGTCATCGGCGCCGACGGCGTCCACAGCATCGTCCGCGAAGCCATGTGGCAGCACGCCGACGCCGCCGAGCCGGGCCTCATCACCGACGACGAGCGGAACAGTGAGCTCGCAGCCTCCCTGTTCCTCTCTCGATCTCGGTGAGAAGGCAACGGGCTAACGCACGGGTCAGTCATGATGAGGAACTGGGTCTGTCTGTTCGGCCTCGGCCCCGGTGAGCCCGGCCTGCGCAACGAGCTCAGCGTGACGTCGTACCCGGGCAAACGCGCCGCCATGACCATCACCCAGCCCCGGCTCACCACCTTCCTCTTCTTCTGGAAGGCCGAGACGGCGACAGCGCTGTCGCGGCCCGAGAGCGCCGCGCGCTTCACGGCGCAGGACGCGGACCGCGCCGCCGCCGGCGTCGCCCACCTGCCCGTCAACGAGACCATGGTCTTCGGCGACTTCTGGAACAAGCGGACCCGGGCGCAGCTGTCGCACATCGAGGAGGGCGTCCTGACGCGCTGGCACTACGGCCGCCTCGTCCTCGCCGGCGACGCCGTCCACAAGGTCACGCCCAACACCGCCTACGGCGGCAACCTGGCCATCGAGGGCGTCGCCGTCCTGGCCAACCAGCTGCACAGGGCCGTTGTCGAGCAGCGGCGCCGACGAGAGGGTTCAGGCCGGTGTGATGGAGACGGGGACCAAGAGGAAAAGGACGAGGCGACGCCGTCTTGGGGCGCCGCATCGCTCGCGCAGGCCGACCTCGAAGCGGCGTTCCGCGCCTACCAGGCACGGCACGAGTCGCGGGCGCGCGAGGTCTGCGCCACCGCCCACTGGGTCACCCGGCTGCAGACGTGGGACACGCCCTGGCTCAAGTTCTGGTCGCTGTACGTCATGCCGCTGTCGGACCGCAAGGCGCTGGCCCGCATCATCGGCGCCCTCGTCCGCCGCGCGCCGCTGCTCGACTTCGTGCCCCTGGACCGCGGGCCCGAGGGCAAGGTGCGGTGGGAGCACGGCGAGACGAGAAGCGACGACGGCTACGGCAAGCCGTGGCGCGGCGCCCTGGCCGCGCTCGCTGCCGTCGGCTTGGTTGCTTCGTTTGCTTTCTTCATCCGGCGGTGGCCGTTGTCGGGTTATACCGCTCGCGAGGCGCTGTCGTCGGATCTCTAGACGCCGAGGAGCGAGAGAAGGCGCTCCGCCTGAGTGGTTGAAGGCAAGGCAACATGAATGTATGCGCTACCCATGACTGATGAGCATATTGATTTCGCGAAACATGCGCCGGACAAAATGTCTGGATCTGCCGTCCAAGTGCTGTATCAAAAACACGGACAGACAGGCAATTATTCACTCCCTGAATGCAGGTCCCAATGGCCAACGACACGGCCTCGAGCTTCTACCCAAGCCCGGGAGTCGAGCGTAGAGATTGCCCTGATTCCGCGAGCTGAAAACCATTCGGGACAGGGCCGTGATTGGTTCGCGCCCACACGCTCAGTCCATCAACTGTCCGCGCGAATGCCTGCAGGCGACGGCCGCCCATGACGCAACGCGCGGGCCCGGGATCGAGCGAGACTGGCTCCCACGGCCTCAGCGGCGCCGCCAGCATGCACCGGCGACACTAGCCGCGTTGCCACTGCTCCCACGGGGCCTCTCTCTGGCCCGCGATGCGTGCCGGAGCATCTGCTCCCCCGTCACTGCAGTAGCCAGTCACGGATTTGACACTCGGATGACCGAACCATGCTCTCATCGAGCCCCGAAGCGTAGAATGCCAATGGCGATCGAGGGTTGGTAGATGCCAGCGTCGTCATCTCACGCGTGCCGCAGGCCTGAGATACATATTGTGGTGAGATGCAGGCCGTTGCCGATGAAGACTCGACGTAATGCCCCATCCAGCCGGCCATGCTCATGTTTGGCCACGCCTCATCTTGTCTGTCGACCGTTTGAGACGCGTCGGAATATCAGACTCAGTCTGCCCCCGTCTTGGATCCGCAGCCACATAGCTAGCCTTGAGCTTCAGCGATTGCAATATCGCAAACTTCGGTGGCCAGACTTCATCCCAAACGCCCAGTGCGCAGGTCGTCGATCGAGGCTTCTCGAAACAACCAGGCCGTGCCGCAAGAGCCGAAAAACAAAGAATCGATGCCGGCCATCGTTGCAGTCTCGCGGACCGCACCCGCCGACGCCACGAGGGCCTCTCTTGTCGCTCGCCAGGCCACCGTCACGGTCGTATCGACCGGCAACGGCGCGGGCGGGAGCAGCAGCGGCACGGACCTGAGCGGAGGGGCGATAGCGGGCATCGTCATCGGCTCCATCGTCGGTCTGCTGCTCCTGCTCTGGATCATTCGCTCGTGCATGAACCTCGGCGCGCCGCCGCAGGAGCGCGAGTCTCTGTACCACGACGTCGACCCCAAGAGGTACCGCCACGACTCGCGGCGGCGCAGGAGGAGGCATTCGCATGCCTCGGACATATCCCTGCCGCCGGCCGTCGTCATCCGAGACTATTCGCACAGTCGGTACAGACAGCCCAACTACGTCTATCCGGATCCGCAGAGGGGAAGGCGTCGCTGAACCGCCGGAACTGGAGCCGGAACGAGACCAGGGAGCTTCTGGCTCGAGCCTCAGGATGTCAGCGTGGACAGCGTCGCGGAGCAAGATGAAACGGGAGTGCTGTGAAGCGTCCGCTGTCTATATTCACGCTCCTTGGTGGATGCTGCAACCTGTAACTGGGCCGCCAAAACGTGTGCCTGTCGCAGCGGAAGAGAAAAGTGTGTGTACCGGAGGCGATCCTTGATACCCCTCGTGGCGCTTGCGCATCGTCTTCTCCAGTATAATGCGAGGATAAATTCAGAGGGTACGGTGAAGAAGCGAAAACCAAGTTATTTTGGGGGAGAAAATTCATATACTCTGAGAGGCGGTGAATCTCCAGCCGGCAGTGGCGGTTTCTGAGACTAGTCGATGTATTTGGCTGCTTGGAAAGATCCAGCGGCCAGGCCGTCGCCATCTCGAGACGGCGAGGCAATGAAGGCATCGTGACTCCAGTTCGTGACACGAAACCTCGTGCCACAGCTGCTAGGCCTCGAGGATGAGTCAGTCAACGCCACTGAGCGAGAGTCGAGTGAAGACACGAACCGTCACGGAGGCGAGTCATCGTGTAGTCTCTTGTCTGCGAAGTGGTGACGAAAGGACGAGAGCAGTTGGGAGGCCGACGATACTGCTGGGCGGTGAGAGCGAGGATTACCCGATTCGATTCTGCCGGGGCTATCCACACAGTATGAACACTTCGGTAGCCCGCACCGTCTATCTAGAATCAGTTCTTCGTTCGCCCGACGACCGTTCAGACTGCGACTATGGAACAGAAGCCCAAACAGGGCGAACAAACATCTTTTCTCGTCAAATCTATTTGATTCGCAGAAATCTTTGTTTTCTTGTTTTTCTCCCCCGCAACCTCGACGTCTCCCCATCACGATGCCCTCAACTGCCTCCTCCCTCTCACTCGAACACATAACTTGAACCATCAGCAGCAGCAACAGCATCCATCTTCAGTCAACCACGCAGCTAGCAACGACCATGCCTCCTCGGCTAGCCGACACGTCGCTTGGCGTCTTCGAAGAGATCGACCTTGGGCCTCGCACCCCCCCTTCCGGCCTCGGCACCGGGGCAGCTTTCCCCAACGTCCGGCTCGACAAGCTCACCGGCTTCAAGGTTCGCCCGGGCACATTCGTCTCCCATCTCTGACGAGGCGCGTGGCTGAGGTTGACCGCGCCGCTTGAACCCGTCGATAGAGTGTGCTGCTTGAGATGATCATCTACGCAACCTTGTTCATGCTGGCCCTCGACAACTCCATCGTCGCCATCCTGCAGCCGGTAAGCGTGCACTCTTCAGCCAACTCGTCCGCCACCACGCATGTGTGCCTCGAGCTCTGACATTGATTTTGCAGTCCATCGCGTACCAGTTCCGGGCCCTCGACAAATTTCCATGGCTCGCTGTTGGGTATAGTCACAAACGAAACAACCGGCTCCGGGTCCCAGGCGAAGCATCTCCGGCCGGGACGGCGACGTTAACCCTCTTTCGTGTAGACACCAGCTCGGCGGGTTGACCGCGGCTATGCCGCTGGCAAAACTCTACTCCGTCTTCGATGCTAAGCCGCTCTTCCTCCTCTTCACTGTCGCGTTCTTGGGGGCCTCGGCGCTGAGCGGCACGGCTGTGAACATGGCGTCTGAGATTGTCGGCCGCGTCTGGGCCGGCATCGCTGTCACGGGCATGCGTTGCGGCCTTCTGCTCATCCACAAACGCAACCTGGTGGAGAAGGAACGACATGCGGCATGCCCCGATCCGTTGTATGTGATGTCTATCCTTGAACCATTCAAAGCATCAATATCTCGTCGCTAACGTCACGTCGCTTGCCTACGTCGGAGGACTATCGTCTGGGCCCTGGGATCTCTCCTCGGTCCCGTCGTGGGCGGCGCGCTCGCGCTGGCCTCGTGGCGCTGGGCCTTCTACATGAACCTCTTCCCCATTCTGATCATCCTGCCCGTGTGCATCCTCATCGTGCCATCCCGCCCGTCGGTCCGCCAAGGCTCAACAAGCCGTCACCTCGAAGCTTTGGATCCCATGGGGATACTCCTCAGCGTCGTCTCCATGACCACATTCGCCGCCGCGACCAACCTCGCCGGGGTGCTGTTCAGCTGGAAAGGCTCCAACGTCATCATTCTCTACGCCGTGAGCGCCATCTGCTGCGTCGGCTTTGCCCTTCAGCAAACCTTTTGCATCTTCACCACGGCCTCGAATCAGCTGGTCCCCATTCCGCTCCTGGGCAGCCGGGAGGCTATGATCAACTACTTCTTTGTGTCGTGCGGCAGCACCATGGCATATATCACGACAAACTACGTGCCCATCTACTTGGAACTGATTAGGGGCGCGTCGCCTGCCCAGACGGCGGGGCGGACGCTGCCTCTCGGCTTCCTGCTCGCCATCAGCTTCCTCTTCAGCGAGAATCTTCGACATACCGCTGTTTTCTACCGAACTTGGAGTGTTTTCGCCGCCGCCCTGGGCCTGGCTGGGGCTGTTCTCATGAGTGAGTTGATTTCTTTTTCAACTCGGTCCCCTCTCACCTCCCCCAGAAGAGGACCGGAGCCTGCCATGATGCTAACTTGGAATGAAGGCAAGGTCAACGTCGACACGCCGACCGCGACCATCAGCGGCTACCAGACCATACTCGGAATCGGCGCAGGATGCTTCGCCCATGCCGGCTTCGTCTCCGTCCAAACCAGCCTCTACCCGGGACACGACACTTCCGACGCCGCTCTCATGCTGGTGGCTCAGCTAGGCGGGTCGACCATCGGCCTCTCCCTGGCCGGGGCCATCTTCGTCAACACCGCCAAGAAGAGCCTGGCGAGCCTGTTCCCGGAACTCGGCGCCGACGCCCTCGATCTGGTCATGGCGGGCGCCAGTGGGGACTTTCTGTCTAATCTGAGGGCGAAAGACCAGGCGTTGGCGCTCGACTGCATTGTCGAGGCGCTTCGGAAGGTCTTCATTCACGCCTACGCCGCCTCTGCCGTGGCCATCTTCATGGGCGCCCTGATCGAGGCGGAATAGTCAAGCAGACTTTTGGGAGCAGATGCGCGGTAAATCGCGTTCGATGGTGCAGAACAGGAGTTTTCGTACAGCTTTAGCAAGACTATTTAGATACCGGATCCTTGTATTTATGACGACTTTACGCGAAGTCTCTGTCTGTGCTTTAAATCCATGCTGTGCCTCGTCGGCGAGCTTGTGCCTCCACGTCTCCCTGACATGATCTCCAGACCCTCACTCATTTCCCAGCCCCGCAAGTTCTTCTCCGCAGAAGGTGCCTTCAAGACGAGTGAACCCCATTCAAAGTCCCTTTCTTAGGTGGCTCCCACATTTTCGGCTCCTGAAGCCGATCGGAAGCAGCCGCCCAGAGCATGGGAATATGGAAGCCAACAAACTCGACGGTGCTCGCGAATTGGTACTCGCGCTCACCGCTGTCCTGCGGTGCCTGGCCTCGGTAACTGCGGGAGATGAAATAACGGGCATACTGAACGGCGCGAAGCTCGTTGTACTTTTGAAAAGTCCGGTCGATTCGGCGAATGACCCTGCCAAGCACATCTTTGTAGTTATCCGCGAGCTGGCGGCCCCGACCTTCTTCATGGAAGGCCAGCTCTATCTCGCTCGTGGGAATGGGTTCGTGGTTCACATCTGTGAGATGGAACAAGTATTTTCCTTCCTGAGGATCGATTTCAGCGTAAAGGAATACGTCCGTCGAAGAATAATATTCCTGGCCTATGATGTTTAAGTAGTATTAGGTCGTGCCCAAACATCCTAATGTCCTGGCCGTGGAAGACCGTATATGAACAGAGTGTGTAGCCACATGGCTTACTTGGCTTCTTAGGGCCCGGTGAAGGGACGCTGACATCTCGAAGGGGGTCATCAAGACGTTACCTCGAAGTGTGGTGCAAAGCTGCTCTCCCCCACGGGCTTTCAGAGGGCCTTGAATTTCTGAATCGCTCCGGCGGATCGGAACGGGCGGTGACAGGATGTCGGCTGACCAGTTGTGAAAGACGGCCGCCAGGAATTTATGCATCAGTGTGTTCGTGGGACGTTTCTCGTGAACCCCAAGGCAAGCCGTGACAATACGGTGGCACTCTTCAAACTCGTACTTTGAAAGGTCATCCAGACATTTCCCGAGGCGGGGAACTTCGGTGTTTAGAGATGTCACCTGTTGAAACGAGACCTCGATCCTAATCAACGTTAGGCGCTGTTTGATTGTCAAGCGACGTGGTCCTATGACTGACGGAGCATCTTGCTCCGGCTCGGGACTGTTTTGGATCTCGCGGGACTCGAAATAGGTCTCACCCTCCGAGTAATCGGAAGGTACACCGAGATCCAGGAGCTCGAATCGATCATCTTGAAGAGACATGGCGGTAGTTGGCAAAAGGGCCTCGCTGTTGTTTTTTTCAGCTGGTTACAAAGCAGAGAGCGCGTGCGGTTAGCAGCTGACCTTAGAGCCGTGTGCAGGGGGGGGGGGACGGGGTTGAATGCGATTAGGCTCGATGAAGGGCAGATAAAAGTGAGGCAAGGGCGAAATGAGAGAGCGATGAAGCCTTAGACACATAACAGGGCAATTCTTTGATCCGCTTTAATTAGATGTACCAGGTATACCTTGACTCGTTGATGGAGATGGCGGTGCACGCAAGTGACGCCGAGTTGTGGTGAGAAGGAGGAGGAGAGAAGAGGGAGAAGAGGTTCCGGCACCCTTTGGAGTGTGGAAATACAAACGCGCACGCGCGCACACGTGACTGTAGAAGTTTCCAGGTGAACCTGAACTCGCTTAACAGTTTGCGAGGATACTGGCCAGCTGGCGGGTGGCGGCGGGAGCGACTGGTGCCCCGGCAACAAGCGAGAACAGCAGCGCACCTCCAGGCTCGAAAGCTTCTTCGATACGCAGCTGGAGGAAAACGGCTGAAAATAGCATTCGATTCACGGCGTCTAAGAGACAAGGCTTGATTGGAGGGGCCTGATGAGTTTGTGTTTCTATCTGGGCAAGTGCAGGCTTATAGCTGGTTGGGGCTTGATAGACGGAACTCCCGTTCGAAACCGGCTAGTTGCAAGCATCCTTCACGACAAGGAAGCGAGTAACAGGAGAGGATGAAATTCGCTGTCTTGGATTTAGAGGTGTCAGGATGGGTAACTGCTATAGGAACATTTTGCGGTGAGCTCGACATGGGCCACCGTGTCCGGCTCATGTCGTGCGGCTCAATCACAAGTATGCAACTTGCGTATATCAATTGCAACTCGTCAGAACGCACTTGACTCCCACCAGCTCTATGCCGGCGGCGAACCTGAGCGCGAACCACCACCTGCTGAATGATTCTATTTCTCTACACGACATGACTGGTTTCTCGCAGTAAATCATTCTACTCCTGCGTCACCGCTCGCTCCATGTCGCCATCTCCACGCCCAGTCTTTCGCGCACCTTGACCGACTTCACGCCACCATTCGATATTTCAAACAGACTGCAGCATCTGCTCACGACGACGAATTCTTTTTCCAGCGTCGAGCCGGACTTGACAGCCATGGCAGTAAAGGGCATAATTATGCCGACCGCTTCGCGACAAGTGGGGTCGCGGTGAGCCGTAGCGGACCGACGCGCCGTCGATCCGGCCCACGCGTTTCGCCGGCCTCGATGACTTCATCCCTCTGTTCCGCCACTCCCTCGGCCAGCTCGCGACGGTCCTCTCTCCAGCACAACCAACACCGACATCCTCATCGTGGCTGCATCATCGATCTCACCTCTCTCGTCTCGCCAGCCGGTATCGGCGCCTTCGCACCACCCCAGCCTCTTGGAGCTGCGGCGTCTCGCGCCCCCGCCCGCCTCAGCCTCGGACGCCAAATCTCCCGGCTTCGTCGTGGTTTTCTTGCGCCGCCGGCCTCATGTCCCTGTCGGCGACGGCGACGGCGACGGCCAGCCCGGACGCGGCGCCCGCGTCCTCGGCCTCGCGCCTGGTGGAGGACGGGCCGGGCTCGGACGATGGCGCGTCCGTGGCCCAGCGGCCGGCCGAGCGGTGGAACGAGCCGCGGGCCAACGTCGGCCGGCTGGCGTTTGCGTTTGTGTCGTTCATCATTGCCGGCATGAACGATGCCGCTGTCGGTGTACGTCTGTGTCCCGTCGCTGCCGTGGGGCGGGATGAGCGCAGCGGTTTGGTGTTGTTGATAGATGTCGTCTCCCGGCTGACCACTCCTTGCTTGACAGGCCTTGATCCCCTATGTACGTCGTCAACGGCTCTGGATCTCTCCGTCCGGCCCGGGGCAGTGACGCCATGTCCGCTCGGGGGCTTGCGAGCAACTGAAAGACTCAAACAGTCTGCGTCCAAGGTCTGATCCGCTGACGAGGAACGGGGGACTCGATAGCTGGAGGAGTTCTACGGACTCAGCTACACCGTCGTCTCGCTCATCTTCCTGACGCCCTTCGCCGGCTACTCGGTCGCCGCCTTCACCAACGCCCGCATCCACATGCGGCTCGGGCAGCGCGGCGTGGCCGTCATGGCGCCGCTGTGCCACGTCGCCACGTACGCCATCCTGGCCGCCCATCCGCCCTACCCGGTCCTGGTCGTGGCCAACGCCATCAGCGGCTTCGGCAACGGCCTCGAGGACGCCTGCTTCTGCGCCTGGGTCGGCGCCATGGACAAGGGAAACTCCATCCAGGGCCTGATGCACTCGTGCTACTCGCTCGGCGCCCTGTTCGCGCCGCTCATCGCCACCTCCATGGTCGTCCAGGCCGGGCTGCCGTGGTACGACTTTTACTTCGTCATGGTGCGTCTGTCTACTCCTTGTCGTCTCGAATATCACCTCTTCACTCTCCGTCCGATGGCGGCCTTGGGTTCTGTTCTGACCGGGGCCCCGTTGCATCCGCGCCTGTCTTGCAGGTCGGCATGGCGGTCCTCGAGCTCGTCGGCCTCGTCGTCTTCTTCTGGGATAAGACCGGCGCCGTCTACCGGGAGGAACACGCCGGAGAGGCCGACTCGTCCGGCGCCGGGACGCGCGAGGCGCTCAAGTCGCGCGTCACCTGGCTGTGCGCCCTGTTCTTCTTTGCCTACATGGGTGCCGAAGGTACGGTCGCGTCTCACCTCACTTGCTTCCATCTCTCTTCCCTGCGCCCCTTGAGCGGTTCTCGGTCAGCCTCGGTGCCCTCTCACGTCCCAATGCTGACCCGCGCAGTCGGCCTCGGAGGCTGGATCGTCACCTTCATGCTCCGCGTCCGGCACGCCTCGCCCATCGCCTCCGGCATCTCCGGCTCCGGCTTCTGGGCCGGCATGGCCCTGGGCCGGGCCGGGCTGGGCTTCGTGACGGAGCGCTACGGCGAGCGGCTCTGCATCAGCCTCTACCTGGCCGCCTGCCTCGCGCTCGAGCTGCTCTTCTGGCTCGTGCCGCAGTTCGTCGTCTCCGCCGTCGCCGTCGCCCTGCTCGGCTTCTTCCTCGGGCCCATGTTCCCCAGCGCCGTCATGGTCACGGCCAAGCTGCTGCCGCGCCGCATCCACGTCAGCGCCATCGGCTTCGCCATGGCCATGGGCGGCACCGGCGGCACCGTCTTCCCCTTTATCATCGGCGCCATCGCCGCCAGCAGGGGCGTCGCCGTGCTGCAGCCCGTCGTGCTCGCCCTCATCGTCCTCATCCTGCTCGTCTGGCTCAGCTTCCCGCGCATCCAGAAGAAGGACTGAGGACGGGGCTGGAAATTTTAAATTTGCCCGTGAGAATGGGATCTATGCTGAGCTGGCGAGATGGATAGGGACGCGATATGATGATGCCGAAAGAAAATGAAGTCGGCCATGTATAGATGCCAGGGACAAAATCAGAACACACGTGCCTGGGCAATCTCTCGGACTTGTTGCAGAATCAGACAAATCGACAAGACCCGTCCATCGGTGAGAAGCACGCGGAAACTAGTCAGGCCGCGAGAGTCATGAACCAAAGACCCTGCTGTGTCATGAACATAAAGATAGTACCTCATCAGTAGATTCGGGGCAGTTGGCATTCGTACACGCCAACTGCGGCGTCGTCATCGTACAAGCAGACCGGATATCTCTGAGCCTCCAGACTCCAGCATCACCGTCTTACCCACCGACTAGTATACAAAACGGCGAGGCGGAAGACCCTCGCCTTGTCTATGAGCGGAGTGTTGCGTTGTATCAAACGGAAGCCACTGACGCCGTCGGCCCTATGCGTGCAGTCACCACCGACGGTGGCGTCGACCCGCCAACGAAACGACGGAAATGAAAATAAGAGTACATGAAGAGTCTTTTTTCCCTCATATGATTCGCTAGACTTACTTTTAGATCACCTCTTCCTTTTTTTGTCTGATCTTCGTCCTTCATCCCGAGCCCCCAAAAAGTCTGGACATGCTGGACTTCATGCGCGCAACCGGGCTTTGCGAATGCGATGGCTCGGACGCTTCCGCGGCAGCCGCGAGTCTGCCGGGGAAGGCCAGGCGAGCGGCGAAATCGCCCATTTGCTCGCTGACCGAGGCCTGATAGTCGTTGTCCTTGCGGAGCATGTCGGCGACGGCCTCCTCTTCCATCCGGCGCAGCTCCGCCCGCTGGTTGGTAATGTCCAGCAGGGTGGCGTCGAGCTTGGAGCGGAGGAAATCCTTGTTACGCTCCAGGTGCTCGATGACGGTCAGCGTCTCCTGCCGCAGCTTGGACAGCTCCCGGGCCGTTTCGATGTCGCCCAGGAGCCGGACGAGGGACTGGGCGTCGAGCAGCATCTGCTCCACGTCCTTGGCGTTGATGCGGTGGCGGTGGACGGCGTGGTGGCGGATGTCGTTGATGGACCGGACCAGTTCGTTGAGCGGTTTCTTAATCTCCACCGCGCTGGCCAAATGGGCCTTTTGGGCAATGATGAGGTCCGTCCAGCGGTGCAGCTCGACCGACTGGCCGCAGTCCCAGCCCTGACTCATCAGGTAATCGGGCACGACGCGTTTGCCAAACTCGAAGCAGGCCAACTCCAGAAGGGCCTGCAGGTGGACCATCAGATCATGCTGGGCCTTGAAGGGGAGGTAGACCGGGTACAGGGAGGGCACGGCGATGGGCCTGAGCAGCGCCTGCTGCTCCTCGGCCAGGTTGTTGGTGGTGGTGGGCGGCGGAGGCGGGAGAGACGGGCTCTTGGTGGGCGGCGAAGGCGGGAGAGACTGGCTCAGGAGGGTGAAGTAGTCGGGCGGCTCGACTTTTGGGCGGCTCGGTTTCGCGGCGGTGACCTTGTTGCCGTTGTCACTCTTGCCCTTGGTCTCGGTCGTGGGCGTCGGATGGATGGCATTCACTGGCTCTGACTTGGCTGCCTGCCTTGGCTCCGGCTTCTGCACAGCCTCCTCGAGGAGAGCCCGTTGTGGGTCGTTGGGGGATGCCTTGAGTTCCTTGGGGAGTTCCTTTGCGGGTTCCTCGGAGGGTTGCTTTGGGGAGGTCGGGGGGCTTTCTGCGGGAGAGGCGGCGGCGTCGGCGCCAGCGCTGGCATCCGAGCCCGCAGCGGACGGAGACTGGGCCTCGAAGAGATCGGGGAAGCGGGAACGAGCGGCATCGAGCGATTTAAAGACCCTGTCGCGAAGCAAGGTGACTGCGGCCTTGGCAATGACGTCGGGCCCGTGCTCGTCAACCAAGTCGCTGACGCCATCGCGCTGCTTGTTCTGCTTGATGACATTCAGGATCGTCTTGGTCTTTCGGATGTCGGCGTTGGGGCCGGTGAAGACGGGTTTGAAGGCGAGATACAGGTGCTTTTCGTCAACCTCGCCCGATGCCGTCTTGATCTTGCGGCGGCACCGCGTTTGGAGCAGGGCCGAGAGGGTGAAGAATCTGGTCGGGTCCGCGCCGGCGGACGATCGGGATGAGACCCGCGAGAGCGCCAGCGACGCGTCAAGAGAGCTCCATCTCGCTCGCCGGGAAATCATCGCCTATGTTGGCTTGATCAAGGGCCACCGCGCCACTGCTGGACTGACTGGTCGACGAATTGAGACCGCCCGCATCGAAGACGCTGAGCCGCGGCTGTGAGCGAGAGGGCCGATATAAGGAGCTGGAGAAGGTCCGGCTCAACGCCGCGGACCAGTGACAAAAGACGGCTGTCGGCTTTGAGCGGCCTTTCTCCCTGCAGCTGTTTCGCGAGTCCCCCCGGTATCGCCTTGCGAACACAGGCTGCGAGTCGATCTTGATCTTCACGATCGACTGGCTCAGCATCAACTGGCTCAGCGTCGACTTTTTTTTTCCCAGTCTTCGAGGTCACGTGCGGAGGACCGCTCAGCGAATGCTTCATCACGTAATCAATCACCCTCTCGTTTGCCCGCAGCACGTGACGCCAGAAATCACCCAACAGCACCTTAGAACGTGCTAACACGAGAGTGGCTGGTGTCGCAGAAAGAAGCCGACGATCGTGCCTGAGGATCTGAGTCAAAGCTGTCCGACACCTGTGAGCTGGGAGCTCCAGGGCTCTTCTAATGGGGAAACGAACAGTTGACTCGCCCCCTCAAGCTCTGGCCGAGCCCAGACACTCCCAGGGCAGGAAAATACACTCACAGGTCGAGTAAAGAGAGTACGGTACCATTCGGAAGATGGAAGGGCAACAAAGCTGTCGTGCCGACTTGTGCTATGATGTTCAGCTTCGTTCGTCCTATCTGCTTTCCTACTGCCTTTGGAGTCCCTTTTCGGCATTGCGTAACAAGCCGTCCCCCGTCAAACGCCTTGTCACTTCCCCTCGTTGCCATTCCGAGGGCATCACTCGCCTTGCTAGCTATGTCATTAGTTATAGACTTGTCTTGCTAGCTCTGCATTCAGACTTGTTTTCGCCACGGACAGAAACGGTGTCGTCTATCCAACGACTCGACGTCCTACCTGCCCCCGCGCTCGCGAGGTCGGACGGATACTTGGCCGTCTTCCTATCGGGCAACGTTTATCTTTTTTTTTCTCCTTTTTTTCTTTAACCTTGTTGACCTGCTGGATCCCGATTCCAGGTTTTGCGGCGCCATGACATTTCCGGAGACTGCTTCGGGGCAAGTAGCAGCAATGACAGGCATCCGCCACCACGGCCTCAAAAGGTAATCATGCGGTCCCCGGTGACCAGGTCCCCGATCTTGCGCTGGACCGTGTCGAAACGGGTGCAGCCGCAGGCCTCGCTCTCCAGGTGGTTGATGATGGCGGCCAGGCTCCGAAAGTCCATGCAACAGTTCTGGTTCGGGCAATGGTACAGCGGCTGCTGGTCTGCGCGCGCAACAGGCATCAGCAGGCGGCAAGGGCTCGAGGTCGGTGGGGGCCGAGGGACTCACGTCGAGGCGAGTTGAGATGCTGGTTGAGACCAGCCAGCAGGGCGAACTCGCGGTGGCAGAGGTAGCACTCGTAGGCGGCGCCGTTCCAGGCCCGGTCCGAGGCGCGGTACTCGTCGGAGCCGTCCCAGCCGACCAGGTCCTTGGACAGCAGGCCGCACGGGTCCTTGCGCCGGACGAAGCGGTACATGGCGTCGCGGTCGAGGTCGGCCGCGTGGGTGCAGGCGCCCGTCTCGAGGTGGTTCGTCAGGCCGGCGGCGGCGGCGAAGTGGCGGCGGCAGAAGGGGCACTCGACCGGGCGGCCGCGGTGGGCGTGCGACCGGAGGTGCTGTTCGTCGCCGCCGCGGTCAGCCTCTCCCGCCCCGGACAGCAGCGCGGTACGGCACTGCCTACCATGGTCAGGTTGTTGTAGCTCATGAAGCAGCGGTCGCACTCGGCGCAGTAGTTGTGGTCGCGCCGCTCGTGCTCGTCGCGCTGCTCCTCGGTCGACCACGTGTCGCGGCAGAAGCCGCACTCGTACTGCTCGACCGTCGGCCAATGGCCCGTGTCCATCATGTGCTGGTTGCAGGCCAGCTGGCTGTTGAACCAGCGCGGGCACACGTCGCACTCGAAGGCCGGCCGCGCGTGGCCCGTCGCGTTGCAGTGGCTCTCGCGCGCCCGCCAGCCGCCCGGGAAGCCCTTGCCGCAGGTGCCGCACTCGAAGTCGAAAGCGACGGCCATCGTGACTCGATTGGCGGTGGCTGACGGAGGAGAGCGGAGAGAGAGTGGGGAGGAATCGCTTTCTCTTCCACCATGAGGGGGAACGAAGCTCAGCTGAGCTTGGCTGAGCTTGGCCGGCGGCCCCACTCTTTTCGCGTCGCGAAACGCGTCTTCTAGAAGCCCTGTAGAATGAAGATTTTTGGACCCTGTGTTTCAATTTACCAGACCCCACAAAGTGTTAGTTGGAGTCCGCCAAGTTCCGGCGGAGGCCTTAGTCATCCCGAGGAAAGATGGCGGATCACGAGAAAAGTAGGGCTTATAAAGGGATATGAAAACTTGGTCCGCGAGGGCTAGGCTAGGCACAACACACACAATACACAACATCGTGAAATGTGCCCAATTTGCCAAGCCTACCTACTAATTAACACAAATTGCCCCAAGCTACCTACGTACTGCACATCCCTCACGTGACTGTCCCGCAGCCGTCCGGACACGGCCAACTACCTACCACGCTCCATCATCCTTTCATCAGAGCCTTCCGAAAGAACGTCTTCAGCTCGCTCGCTGCTCGGATGGAGCAGCAACAGACGCTCAGGGAGAGAGCGACCTTGCTCTCCCATGCCAAACCGAAATTAGCCACCTAGCAGCGTTCGCACCTCATCCGTCGTCGCCCACTCTCTCGCCGTTCTACATTATACACGAATCTGAGGCCAGGTTCATCCTTCTAGACGGACATGGAAGCTAAGTCACGATCCATCCTTTCTGTACATGGATCTTGCGTCCTTCCGACCCCAAAGTAGAAATACTGTTTCCCACGTGCTTTTGCTCCGAATAATGCCGTACTGAGGCGCACTCCAGCGCGCTCAAAGTGACACCAGGGCAGGTTCGAGAGTGCCTCATCAAATCCAATCCAGGACACGAGTGCGTGGCTAGGCATAAATTATGAACTCGAGTCCAGACTCAAATCTCTCGTGTTCTCTCGGCATCTAGGGCAAAGCGGCAACCCTGATTTTCATGTCGTGATGGTGGAGAGCAGAAATTGGTCTATGCGCTGGCATACATGCCTTGTCCCTCGTTATTCTGCCTTGTGCGCTACATTTTCGTCTGATGGCCCCACGAGTCCCTCCCCTGGCTACATATTGGGAATACGAGGATCTGTCCTCCGGACCGCTGTTCGTGAGTATGCCTCACGTATGCGAATTCTGGCCCGATGGAGAAGAACGAGGATGCCTTATCTGCACTTGAGAGGAAGGTCATTGGACCGCATTGTGCAAAAGCGGGCCTGTCGTCCCAGATAAAGTATAATCGCCTATACGGCCAAGTCGTTCGCATTCGAACTTACGTTCCCTGGAGCATGGACTTGCTAGATGGGATGGCCCGACTCGAGCTGGATCAAGCGAGGCTCTCGAGTTGGATACACCGAGGATCTCTCCGAGGCTGTCCACACTTGCCCCGCCACGTTCTACATGCATCCTACATGCATGTGAGCGCCAGAGACGACATCAGCTTTGGATACATGTAAGGTCGCAAATACATATTTATAGAACCGTCCCTCGCCCATTCTCGTCATGAAGCCAACAGGTTCAGTATCCTTAGACCATAAACCAGACACCTTGTGGCCTTCACCAGCTCTCAGTCATTCATTCTGAGTTCGTCTCCAAACGTCATCTCCGACGCACCTTTCTTCATCATGAGATACTCAATCTTCCTCGCTGCCCTCGCAGCCCTCCAGACGGCCGTCTACGCCAGGCCGGCCGACTCCCCCAAGGCTGCCTTGACTCCAGCGTCCAAGCCGGCCCAGACGGAGCCAGCTGTCGACAAGATCGGCAACAGTCCATCCTCGATTGCCGAGCAGCGTGACAAGCCGGCCCACGACATGCCTCGCGAGCCCAACAGCCCCAGTGGCCACGACTCGGCGACCAGCAAGGAAGACGGCAAACGCAGCGAGACGGCGGCCGGAAACGGCACGTCTCATGGCGTTGACGGCGACAAGCCGCCGACCGGCCCGGAAGCCAGCGAAGGGGTCGAAGGCAAGGGTGACACGCAACACCAGTCCAGTGCCGGGGGCAGCACCCAGGACGAACCAGGACTGAAAGCTCTGTCTGCCGAAGTTTGCCGCGACCCCTTCTTCGACGTCCCTGAACTCGAAAAAGGCTGCGAAGACGCAAGATCAAAGTGCGAGGAATTGGCAGGGCACTCAATATTTTTTGCTCCCCTTTCCGAGCTACCGCCAGAAGACAGGAGGCTGGTTCGTACCGCGATGAAGGCGTGTTTGATAATGAACGAGCCGCCATTGAATTCTTGGCAGCATACATGTACAGGGTCGGACGATTCTTCGCAGCATACAGGGTCGGACGATTCCTCGCAGCATACAGGGTCGGATGATTCCTCGCAGTGTAAAGGGTCGGACGATGTTCCGCGGGAGCTAGCGCTCCAGGCGTTCGATTGGGCCTACAATATCTTGATATCTAGACATAGACCGCGGCTCAGATATGTGCAGCCGTCCCCATATAAGCGGCCGTCCCTATTCTAGTCAACCCTGCGCTATTCTTTGTAATTGATCTCTCTGTTACCGACTGTGATGGTTTCCTGAATCACGAGTACGTGAATCTCGAATTGCGTAAGCACCTTCGTCCGAGTCGGCCATGCGATGAGGCGCAACCTTTTCGACCGCGTTTCCCCTTCGCTTTTCATATAAATAGATCACTCTCCTTCGACTCATCCTGCAAGATCATGACCAGATTAACAATTGCAACAAATGAAACCCTACTCAGAGCCATCAGCATTACACCGATTCCGGTCAACCTCCAAAGCGCTTACATACTATTCTTTAGAATATATTATAATCTTCGTGACTCGTCTGTTTCACTGACGACTTTTGCAGCTAGCGATCATCGAGAATTTGTTCCACGTCGTATGGAGGTTCCGCCATGCATGCACGGTGCCCTTTGGGCCTGCATGGATGTAATTGCCCCGCCGTTTGTCGCGAGTCCGCGGGTTGCACAACCAACTCGGGTATGCTACGTGTAGGCATAACCTAACCTTTCTCCAGCCGGCCTTTACCGTCTCTGAAGCAGTGGTGACTCATTTTATTGTCCTTGCATTGACCACCCATGCAAGTTCAAGGCACGCGGGAAGAAAGTGGCCGTTGTCAGATGCTGCAATTCCGGGCATGACATCGCATAGGATCTTCTCGAGAAGGGCTATTACGTGACCGAAGAGAGAAGACAAGAGGATGACAAAAGATAGATAATAGTGGGCGAAAGAGCTTCTGGGAGCCTTCGTTCGGCCGTGAGCGGGACATGTTGAGATGAAGTAGGATGGAACGTGGCAGGCACCCGTAATAATGCCAGAGCTTGGGATGGAAGAGGCAGAGAGGAAATTGACCAAGGCCAAGTTATAGAGAGGTCTCCGGGACCACGGGCTACCAGCCGTGGGAATAAAGCCAAACCCTCGCCACGTACAAAGACTCTCGTCCGCTACAGCAACTGTGTCCACTTTAGCCTTCTCGGAACTATATTTCGGTTTAAGCTTGGCCGAATGTTCCTAATACTTATTCTAGGGGATGGAATAGTCGGTATCGGGCTGTAACTATATACATGTACCGTCAGCGACCCCGTGATTGACCCTTGTTCTTCCCTCAGGGGTAAGAGGCTGCTCCAGGTCCCCGACTCCGTCCAGTATGAGCCCTTAAAGTCCAGACAGCGGCGCTTTCGAAACCCGCGTTTACAGGGGCACTCATATCCATCAGCAGGTGTACGGAAGAGTCAGCCGAGATGGCAAGCTGGCCTTATCACTTCTTGGTTCCCGCCGTACGCAAGTGAGCCAGCTGATCGACCATTCCGAAGCGCTACGTGCTGTGGTCTCTGGACAATTTTCTTCGTCCACACGTTCCAGGTCCGAGCAAGGTGGCTGTCCGGCACTGTGAACTTGACCCGGACTACATGTACGTCGTGGCCGTCTCGGCTCTCATGTTCTCTCCACAGCCCACATACCCGACACAGCGTCGCCTTCCTTGGTCTCAAACGTGCCACCGTCGAAGGGATAAATGTACATATAGAGGCCGGCCGGCTTGGCTACCGTCATTGCGGCCCCTAGAGAAGGAGCTTATAAAAGCTACAACCTGGTTTCGCCGAGTTTCCTACTTACATCGGTAGTCAGTCCGGTGCCTGCCATCCACATTGAACAAAGGTCGTCAACTCACGTTTGGATCCGAGTTGCGCTCAGGGCGGTTTGGGGAGACGGCGGGGGTTCGTCTTAAGGAGCATAGGGCGGCTGTAGGTGATTCTTCCTGTCTCGTTTTGTCAGGCGACGGTTGAACCGACCACCAGCTTGGCCGCGTCCTCAAGTGTGTTGTTACGTGTTTTCCGGATCAGGCGGGCGACTGCGTTCAGATACAACATTCGGGACTATATTCCATCGCCCTCTCTCTCTTCGATTGGGACATATGGGCTTATTCCTGTCCCACTCAGATTCATGTTCCTGCCTCTATCCCTGCCTCCTCTCTTTCTTCAGCTAAGCCCATTACTTCCACCGCATTAATCGTTCATAATCCACACACGTATGAGCACTATATGTCGTCTGCAGGCAGCCAAATCCCAACGAATATCAACGCCTTGATAGGGGCATATGCAATATAAGACCCGCCTGTCGCCTGCGTGAGTAGGGCTGAGACGTACGCGAAGCTGGGTGTTGAGATATGCGCAGGGGTGCCTGGAAATATTCCTCCGAAGGACTTTCAACAAGGGTTTGAAATGGTCTGCCGGTAGCGGCTAGTCGTTATTGTCGAGGATTCAATTCTATAATGGACTCCTATTAACATCCGCCGGTCACCCGCGGAGGCGCGAGGTCGTAACATATATGCGAGCATGATATGAGGGATTTAGCCGGCAATAACTGCATATACATATAATAGGAAGCGGTCTTATCGGTCGTATTGAGGTCTTCAATTGGTGAACTGATTATCAGGAGCATTTTGTTTCTCCAAGCCTACTTCCCATCTAACATCTTGACGCTATTCGCCTATCGTACCTGCAGAATAAGCGATTCTGAGCGAAGAATCTTGATCTACTCGTGCATATTTTGAATTATCACACCCATATGTCTACCCGCCTTGGAAGTCAAATAATGCGGGGGCCGTACAATATATGTTTATACTATGTCTCTTTTGTTTTCTTCCCTTTTCGTGATTCTCTCTCTCTATGCATATGGATATATACGGCAGTATTGATATATCAACTAGTCGCTTTGCTTTCATCCGGCGCCGACGTTCGCATTCGACGCAGATACTTTGACAATCAATTTCTGCCCCTTTTGCCTGGAAACAGACGAACCAGAATTGTATGCGAGTTGGTACGTCTTTGATATGTATGACCTGAATCTGTTAATGTCTTTTAACCTCCTCGTATCGCGGCACACTTGAGACTTTTTCCGCAGCTCAGGTACATCTAGTTATCTAGTCGACACGTGAAACGGACGGTGATTTGCTTACGCATGAGATGGCTCTGAGATCGCCATATCAGACATGAGTGAACTCGCCCCCGGCCCCTGGGATTGAGCTCATCGACCAACGCAAAACACTCGTCGCGCAATAGCTTCTCTGTTGACATCGCTGCCTCCATTTCGCACCAACGGAAAAGCTCAACCGCACATCGCGCTTACTGAATGGCATCAATGCGTCTTCTGTGGGGACAGCAAGCAGTTCAGGGCCTCTCTGGGTTTTCACGTGGAATTTCTGGCATGTGCCGAACTTCCGCTCGTGCGTACGAAGGGCGAGCTCCTATGCCCCATTCGTTCCTCCGCCACCGTAGCTCAAACGCGCTAATCGGCAACTCGTTGCCGGCCATCCAAGAGCCAGAACGGGCGCCCCCGCCAGATTCGGGATCCGGGTTGAGCTTATCCCAGTCGGCTGGCAGATCTCGTCCCGGTCGTGAGGAAATTCCGGTCTGGCGGGCCCCGAGACTCTGCGGCTTGACCAATGCTCGGTCGAGTTTGTGAGCTACCCAGCTGAACTTCCTGGACTTCGTTTGGCCAGGGGCGGGGGTGATGCCCGGAAAGGGTACTGGGCGAATCCGACCTGAGGCAATTGATGTTTCGGCGTGTGTACAATGTAGATCAAGGCTGAGTGCGAGGTACGGATGCGTCTGGCTTGACCTGGAAGCTCGGAGGACACTTGGAACGAGAGCAGCGGTATCCAAGATACATACATGCAAAGGGTCGGGACGAGGAACAAGATGAGGAGAGACGAGTTAAGTACGATGCTTCATTTTCGGCTCATTGACTGATTCACCAGCGCCCCTCGTTTTCTAGCTGCTCCTCCGCATGGCGCTCGGCGTGGCGCTTGACCTTCTCGCGGTCGATGTAATCCAAGCCCTTGCTTTCAACCTCGCGATCGACGAAGGCGCCGATGAAGCCCGCGCAGAGCTCCTTGGCCTTGGCGTGCTTGTCGGGGTGGCCTTGACGATGACGTGTGAGCAGGAATCACGAGGGTCTGAGTCAGATAATGCTCAGGACCTACCGTTCTTGGCGACATGTTTCTCATACTCCCTCGCCGCGGCGAAGGCAGCAGCACCGCCCATGAGCTCGTGAGACAGCTTGGCTTCGTGAGGCCGGTTGGTGACCTGGTCATAGGCCTGAGCCTGCTCGGAGTCGTCTGAGCATGGTCCGTACCGTCAGAGCCGTTCATCCATGTTACAGTTTCCGGCGCCGGAGCATACTATCAAACCAACCCATTGTGCGGGAGAGACAAAGACGATTGCCGTGTGCGAATAGCCGTGTGCGGAAAGAGAATTTGGGCGCAAAAGACTGAAGACAGCGTGCAAGGGCGACTGATGGTGCCAAGAGACGTCAGGGCGAGGTCGGACGAGAATTTATAGAGCGCCGGGCGGGCGGCGGGAGGGTACGGGAACGGGCCATGGCCTCCCACGGAGGCCCGCTTCTAGACCGCTCGTCGGCCGGCAGACACAGACAGCGAATGCTAAACAGTAGGCCGGGCTCCCCATGGGCGGCATCAGACAGGGACGGTGGGCTCAGCCACCGAGCTGCGTCAGAGCCGAGGCAGCTGGAAAAGTCAGTTCAGACGGACTAGGGTCTAGGCTCGAGGCGTCTGCGTAGCCGCTGTGATAGGATCTTCAGGAGTTACTGCCCAAGGGGGGGGGGGACGGCGCACCGACGGCGTGCCATCGTCAGGCGAGAGCTGATCCAGAGTCTGCGCCCAGACACGCCGTATCCCGCATGCTCACGATCTTCATAGAGGCCACCGCAGGCGACCTACAAGCAACTTGTTCATGGACATTGATGTTTAGGCAGTGCTAGCAAAGTCAATTTGGCTTGGGCTGGCGAAGAAGGGCAGCGGCAGTGTGTGATAACGAGCGTGCGAAGACGACTCAAATTTGGTCCTAACGATTGGGTGAAACCAGCTTCAGGTTACATATTCGTACAGGCTTTCATAACGACATCAGCTCGCCCGTTTCACCAGTCGAGACCGCAGCTGGAGTTGCGCCGCGGCCCCTCCCCTCCATCAAATCTCGGCCCCCGTGCGGCAGATACGAAGCCTCCCTAGCCAGCTGCGGTACCTCGCCGGCCGAGCTCAGGGGGTGCCGGCCGATGTGACGACGGACGGTCTGCCGCGGGTAAGGCAACGAGACCGGCCTCTCTCGGCCGAGGACGCCCGAGACGGCTAGTCGTCCTGCTTGGCTCCGTTGAAGGCCACCAGGTTGACGGTGCCGCGGGGGACGCCGGAGAGGACGTCCTTGGTCGCCAGCTGCTGGATGCGCTTGCAGAGCGCGGCCGGGCTGCTGAAGCCCTCGAGGCCGGCGAGGTAGGCGCCGAGGCCGGTGACGTGCGGGCTGGCCATGGACGTGCCCGAGATGGTGTTCTAGACAGCGTCAGCATGCCAGTTCCGTCTCGACGTAGGAGAGAAAAGGCAGAAGGAGGAGGAGAAAGGAGGAGGAGAAGAGACGACTCACCGTGCCACCTCCGATCCAGGTGGACAGCACCTCGCTGCCGGGGGCGAAGACGCGGACGGGAGCGCCGTAGTTGGAGAAGGACGACTTGGCGTCGGACGAGGTGGAGGCGCCGGCGGTGCAGGCGGTCCGCTCCGAGGCCGGCGAGTAGCCCGAGGCGTCCGAGTTGTCGTTGCCGGCGGCGACGGCGAGGAAGACGCCGGCCTTGACGAGGGCGGCGGCGGCCTTGTTGACGGCGGCGGAGAAGCCGCCGCCCAGGCTCATGTTGGCGACGACGCCCTTGGGGCAGTCGCGCTCCTTGGAGTCCTTGGCGGCGAAGTCCATGCCGCCGATGACGTTGGAGTAGGAGCCGGAGCCGGAGTCGTCCAGGACCTTGACGCCGTACAGCTTGGTCTGCTTGGCCACGCCGTACGAGCGCGAGCCGATGGTGCCGGCGCAGTGGGTGCCGTGGCCGTTGCCATCCGTGTCCTGGCCGTCGACGAAGCTCTTGGCCATGGCGGCGCGGCCCTCGAACTCCTGCGTGTTGCGGGATAGAAGTCAGCCGGCCAGCTCACGGGGAGGGGGCAAGGAATGGGGTTGTGCAAGGGGAGAAGAGTCAAGAGAGTGGCGGGAGGAGAAGGATACGGGGTTGATTATGCGGAGAGGGAGAGCGAGGAGGCTGACGTACAGGATGGTCGGCCTCGATGCCGGTGTCGATGATGTAGGCGCAGGTGCCGGAGCCGGCGCTGTCATCGTAGACATACGTGTCCTGGCCCGCCTCGCGGTGCGAGATGCGGCCGAGGCCCCACGGAGAGCCGGGCTGCTCGGTGAAGGCGGCGAGGGTGACGATGGCGTCCTGCTCGATATAGTCGACCTGCAATTTCGGCGGGCGTCAGCGGCCCCACCCCAGCCGCGTCCGGGCCGGCAGCGGACCCACTACGTCCGGCCCCGCCTCCCGGCCCCGCTGGGAGTTCGTTCATACCTGTGGGTGCTCCCGCAGCGTCTTCAGGTCCTCGGCGCTCAGGTGGCCGGCGAAGCCGCGGAAGGCGTGGGTGTAGACCTGGTCGGCCTTGCCGGAGAGGGCGCTGATGGTCTGGTCGACGGCGGCGGTCGTGAAGCCGTCCTTGAACTTGACGATGTACTTGTCCGGGATGAGCTTGCTGCCGGGCGGCGTCAGCAGCGGGGCCGGCTCGGACCGCTTGGCCGTCGGGCTGGCCAGGACAAAGGGCAGCAGCGCGATGAGGACGGAGAGCTTCATGTCGACGGTTCTTGCGGGGGCTTGGGAGGGCCGATGCTTGGGGAGCCGGATGCCGGGCGAGAAGAGAAGGGCGGAGGAGAAGAAGAAGAAGAAAGATGGAAGTTTCTGCTGGTGGTGATGGGATCGGTACGAGAGAAGCCTTCCTCTGTCCAGGGCGAGGCCTTCGCCATTTTATACTGGCGGGCATCATGAGGCTGCCGCCGGGCTCGGACGCAAGCTTATCCATGGGACTCGGGCCATACGGCTCGTCCACCTGCCAGCTTCCGCGCGCGCGCGCACGAGGGGGGGGGGCAGCAAAGACAGCAAGGTGAGAGAGAGATTGCAGGCATCGTCACCTTCCAGAAGTGGCAGCTCTGTGCGTGCGAGAGCGACGGCGGCGATTGCAAGGCAACACTTGGCTACGGCTATCCATGGCTACGGCCATCCATGGCTGCGTTCCCCCGGCTGCCATCAACTCCCGTCCGGCCCCGGAGCGAAAAGTTGGCGGAGGCGCATGGACGGCGGACGGCGGCGCTGCTGGTGCTATATCGCGGCCCCCGCCGTGCCGACAGGTCCCAGGCAGCTTCTCGAAGGCGAATAGCACCGGACGGGGTAGGTTGGATCGCGAGCGCGTCAGGCTCGGTTCCCTTCCGCAACTGCTGCATGGACTCTAGCTCAGCAGGGCGAGCATTCGGCTGGGCAGCCTGCCTCGTCCCGGCGTCGCGAGTCCGCTCCGGCTGCAACCGCCCAAGGTTGCGGGCTCGAATGCAGCCCCGACGGTGGCAGCAAGTGTTCGCCCTCGAGGGCATGACGTCTCGCTCTGCCGGCGGTCGTGTGTTGAGCGAGGCGGACGCGTTTGGGCGCAGCGGCGGTGCACACGGGGCTCCGTTTCGACATCATGTGCTCGAAGAGGGGGGGGAGCCCATGATAAGACCGAGCCCAGTCTCTCCGGGGCTACTATCCTCTCACCCGTGCATTCCTCTCAGCCCGTCTCAGGGGCAAGCCGAGGCCGGCAGATCAAACCGGGCTGGGCCGTCCGCCAGGCCAGAGCGAGGCCGAGGCGAAAAGAGAACGAACCCCTGCCAAGAGTTTGTCCAGATCTGATAGTCGAAAAAAGGGCAGCAGGCCGGGCCACCACCAGCACCCGCCAGAGACGGGCATCGGCATCGAGCCGACGCCGTCTTGCCAGACTCGGGCACTCGGTCCGTATCAGGCACCCCTTCTGAGCGAGGCTGCCCTCGGCCGTATGGGGCAGCTGACTCTGTCTCGGAGGGCGAGGGGCGAAAAAAAAAAAAATAGGGGCAGCACTCGGCCCTATCGCCGTCGATTCGCCTAGGAGCACGACAGGGACCAGCTGATACGGCGAAGTCGCTGCTGGCCTTCCTATTCCCGCCTGCTCCGCCACAGGATGGAGGGAAGGGCAGGCAAGGGGGCAAGGGGAGGAGGGGGAGCAGAGATGGGGGGGGGGGGGAGTTCCTTTGCCGGGCCAAGTCCAGCCAGCCAGCTGTCTGAGGGCGCGATGGCGTCTGTATTCGCATCCATGTCGTCAGCAAGGCCGTCGACAGAGGCCGGGCTGCCAACTGGCTAGCCTACCGACTTGTCGTCACCCCTGCCGGCCGCCCGTTAAGCGCAGGGGCGCCAATAATGCGGAGTGCAGGAGGAGCGGCAGGGGTCCTGGCCGTCCCGTTGGGGCAACTGGATAGATATCGAGCAGCGAGCCACAGGCCCGACGGTCTTGTGATGCCCCTCTGGACCGAAGGCGGCGAGAAGAGCCGAGCGCCGTGGACGTGGTGCCGGCGTGGGGGCCCGGCTTGGGCCCGGTCCTACGTCGTTGTGAGCGATTTCGGCTCTTGCATTCCAATTGGCTTCTGCCCTGCTTCCTCCATTCGACACGTTCCTACATGAGCTATACTACATACATGTCTCGATCACGCTTGATTGGCCCCGGCCCTGCTGGCCTCGTCCTTCTTGGCATCCCGAGCTCCGACGGCGCTCTCGGCTATAGCGTTTTATTCCTCCTCCTCGTCCTCGCCGTCCCTGGCCCGGAGCTTGGGCGCGTTCGCCTTCGCCTTCTTGCCCTTGCCCTTCTTGCCCTTCTTCTTCTTGGGGTCCCGCGCCTCGATGGCGCCATCGGCCGTGTCTTGTTCTTCCTCATCTTCATCGGCGTCCCTGATGCGGAGCTTCGGTGCCGCACCGCCCTTCTTGCCCTTGGCCTTTTTGCCCTTCTTCTTCTTCTTGGGGTCCCGCGCCTCTACGACGCTCTCGTCCGTCGCTTCCTCCTCCTCTTCTTCGTCCGAGACGTCCCTGGCGCGTAGTTTCGGTGCCGCACCACCTTTCTTGCCCTTGCCCTTCTTCTTTTTGGGGTCCCGGGCCTCGACCGTGCTTTCTTCCGTCGCTTCTTGTTCCTCTTCTTCGTCGTCGACGTCCCTGATGCGTAGCTTCGGTGCCGCACCGCCCTTCTTGCCCTTGGCCTTCTTGCCCTTCTTCTTCTTCTTGGGGTCCCGCGCCTCAACGGCGCTCTCGCCCGTGAGATGCCTGGCACTGAGGAGGAGGTCGGCCTGTCCGGCGACCTCGCGGCGTTCGAGGCTCACGACGGAGTCATCGACGGCCGCTGGCGCCGCGAGGGCGGAGCCGGCCAGGCAGGTGACGAAGACGGCGAGGGCGCTGACCTTCATGTTGGCGAGTGCTGGAGGGGGGGGGGGGGGAGGAAGGTCAAGTTTGGACAGGATAGAAGCGAGGACGAGGAGTTAGAGTAGGAGAGGAGGCCAATAAAATCAAAAGTGTACAAGTATAAGCCGTGTTATACGTGTGCGTGTAAAGAGTGTATCCTGCGTTGCCAGAACGGACGGGATCACTGCATGTGTGATTGATTGCTGTCGACTTGCGCTTTTGAAATTCGCAGAGACCGGGCTCGCATTTTATACGCAACGACTCACCCGTGCACACAGCCTCGACTGCTCTCCCGGACTCCGTGGCTCAATGGAAGAGGCTCGTGTGGTCCCGCAGCCCGTGGATGTGAGGCTAGGGAGGGCATCGACTGTTTCGCCCACCTCAACATTCGGTTCGTGCCTTGGCCCTGGCCGGTGAAACCCGCGCGCCACGAGGGAAAAGGAACATCCGAGCAAACGGAGACGACAAGCAGGGCAGTTCAAGGCCCTCGGCGTGGATACGGGTAGCGTCCAACCTTGTCGAGGCCCTACCGCAGCCACCTCATTCCTGAGTCAATGCCGTTGCGCGTGAGCACGGCGTGGAACGAAGCGGAGACCGGCCGTTTCGACATGACAGCTGAGGCGGGCCACCGAAAACAGCATGACAGCGCGTCTCCGGCGCCAGTCTCCAGTGGCTACAGACCGATAGCAAGCCGTCACAGCCTCGCCAAGGCCGGCCGACGCGAACGGATGCTAGTCGGATCCGAGAGAGAGAGAGAAAGAGAGAGAGAGAGAGAGCAGCTGTCACAGAAATTCATGACGCGAGCTTGGTGGAGATGCTCGCGAAGAGGTGTGAACATGCGGGGGCACGCGTCAGAGCTCGAGTCGAGTCGAGTCACGACGCAGCGTGATCGAACTTCCGGCTGCCTCCCGCCCCTGCGCCAGTCTCGCTCTTACACGCGCTCCACCGCCGGCACGGCCTCGCATCCTCTCGCGCCTCTATCGCGCAAGGAATCGTCAGGGTAGACCTGAGAAAGCAGAAACTGCCGGCCTCGTCGGCGTGGCGGTGCGGCGAGCCCCGGGCTCCCTGCGCCTGGGCCTGGATGCATGTCAGATGCGAGAAGGTAGATTCCTCAGGCAGTCTAGACTGATCCAGTCCCTGGACTAGGGCTGTCCTGCCCTGCCGCCTTTGCCGCACCGCGTCAGCATCGGCCGCGCAACGAGGCCGGAGCTCGGCCGTTTCCCCTGAAAAGACGCGTGCCCTGAGGGAGTGAAAAAGAAGGAGAGAGAGAGAGACAGGCGTGCGCAGTCGTCGACGGTGGCTTTGCCTCTCCCTTAGACGGTGATCTTGGCCGGCCGGGTGATGGCGTGAAACCAAGAAAGCGATGCCGCCCTATGGCAACTCGGCCTGGCCAGGCTCTAGGCCCTCGAAGACTGGAGGCGAGGGGAGGGATCGGCCGTGACCGGTTTTAGGGTTTGCCGATGATGGATGCGAAAAAGCCAAGCAAAAAGCCAAGTCGTGCGATCTGCTGGCCTCGGCGATCCGACCAGCCAGCAGGACACTCAGACAATCGAAACTTGACAATCACATTCGAGTTTCACTCTCGTCTGAACCCCGTTCGTCCTGCGCCGCCTCGAGCGAACAGCTGAGGCGGCGGAGAGCCGAGGCAGGCGGATTCACGTACAGGAGCGGTGCTTTTGTTCGCCAGGGGCCCTGGGCCGAGACAGACTCGGCCCCTGATTATCTGGAATGGGGAGGGTGACGACGGCAGCCAAGGCGGACGGACAACAATGCCGCCCGCTCGAGAATGCGCTCCTCCCGACATGCAGGCCGTGGCCCGGCACGGGACGGACGTCATACCGCTCCCTGGCATTCATCGTCCGAGCAGGAGGCGCCGGCACTCGTCTTGGTGCCCGGCTGACGGGGGGGGGGGGGCAGAAAGACCGAGATAATGGCATCCCTGCATGATACACGTAGCAAGTGATGGTGCGGGTGCTGGTATTGTGACGGTCCTCGCGACAGGATACATGTGCTGGCAGACCCTTCTGCCTCGAATGACACGAGAACGATCATGTCCCTTTCAATATACACCGGATGGCCGGGCCTCATCTTCATCCGACGTGCACCGATTCGAGGCGTCGCACGTGCATGCACAAATCCCGCGGCCTCGACGCGCCCAAGCAACATTGGACCGAGTCGAGACGAGCCGCTCGACATGAAAGCGCAAGCCCATTAGAGTTCTACGACGGTGGGATGCTGCCGTGGAGGCGGATGCACGTGGGTAGCACTCTTTGCAGTGCAAGAGACCATCAATACATCGAGCATGTATGTATGTAT
>NJEV01000225.1:0-15663 GCA_002591385.1 Cordyceps sp. RAO-2017 | reverse complement strand
CCCCCCTTTTTTTTTTCTTCGCTACTACATACCTGTACTAGGTTCCCCTTGGCCTGGTGGTGCGAGAAAATGAAAGGGGACGAGGGCCAAAAGGGACGAGGGCCAAAAGCAGGGCCCAGCAGCCCTCCCCCTTATCATGTACCTCCCCAGCGGTCCCCACCATCTTCTACCGCACCTCCTGCACCTACAGCGCCTACTGCACCTCGCTGTAGGGGCCCTGCTGCTGCTTGTAGCTGCTTGCTACCCTCCCTGGCAGCTGTCTGGACGTCTCCCTGCCTGCCCTGCCTGCTGCCTCTCCTCCCTCCCTCTGCCTCGCCCCGGCCAATAAGTACCCGATCTCCCCCTCTGCCACCTCGACTTCTTTTCCTCCTCTTTTTTTCCTCTCCCGACTCTCTTCCCTCCTTCTCCCCTCATAGCCACAAGCTCTTCCCAGCCTGTGCACCTGCTAAGCCCCCCACTGCATCCACACGCCGTTTTTCTGGATTCTTTTTTTCCTTGTCTTCCTTTTTTATACCGCCTGTCGTCTTTGTTCGTGATACCCTCAACTTAAGATACCCCCCCATTTTCCAATATCCACAATGGCCGAAGAACAGAAGCCCGTCGTCGACATCCCGGAAGCTGCCAAGCAGGAGACGCCCGCCCTCGAGCAGGCCGTCGCCCCCGAGGCCGTCGCCGCCGCCGACAAGACCGCCGACGAGTCGAAGCCGGCCGACGCCACCGACGCTGCCGATGCCGCCAAGACGGACGACAAGAGAGATGAGATCAAGCCCATTGAGGAGGGCCACCTGGGCCACAAGGCCCAGGGCGCCAGTTTCCCCAAGTGAGTCCTCGCCCGCCTCGACTGCGTCCGTCACTCGCTTGCCGCACCTGCTGACCCCACCTCCCCCAGGAACCTGATCCCCAGCAGGGAATATTTCTTCTTCGGCTCCGACGCTGTCGAGCCCAAGGCCCTGTTCCACTACCAAAAGTCGGAGAAGTCGGCTGAGACGGCCCACGACAACATTGCCTGGGCCTCCCACACCGGCAAGGGCCTCCTTTTCATCGGTGACAAGAAAGCCCCTACCGGCATCATCAACCTGGTATGCTTAGCCGCCGCGCTCGTCGCGGATATGTCGCTAACGGCTTAACCTGCAGGCCCACGCCAGCGAGCCCGAGGTCGACGGGCCCAACAAATTCCATTTCTCCGCCAAGGGCAACAAGCATAGCTTCAAGGCCGGCTCCCCCGTCGAGCGTGACAGCTGGGTTTCTCAGCTGAAACTCAGGATTGCCGAGGCCAAGGAGCTCGCCGCCACCATCGTCGAGACCGACTCGTACAAGAAGACGCTCGAGACCCTGAAGCCGGCCGCCGTTGTCGCTGCCGCCAAGGACGACAAGCCGGCCGCTGATGAGGCTGCCAAGACGGAGGAGCCCGCCGCTAAAGCCGATGAGGCGACCAAGGACGGCGAGGCCGCCAAGGAGGAGCCCAAGGAGGAGGAACCCAAGCGTCGCTCTGCTAGCCGCAAGCGCACCTCGTTCTTCGGCTTCGGCGGCAAGAAGGAGGAAAAGAGGGAGGAGCGCAAGTCCGAGGAGGTCGTCGCTGCCGAGCCCGTCGCTGAGGCTGAAGCCGCCCCGGTCGCCGACGCCGCTGCCGTTTCCACCGCCGAGGACAAGGCTACCGAGGAGGCCACCCCCGCCGAGAGCCCCAGGGAGAAGCCTGCCGCGCCCTCGAAGCGCAACAGCTTCTTCGGCGGCGTCTTCTCCAAGAAGGAGAAGAAGCCTGTTGAGGCGACCAAGGCCACCGAGGAGGGCCCCGAGTCCCCCAAGGCTACCGAGGCGGTTCCCGCCACGGACGCTACTGCCCCCGTGATCCCCCCGGTCGAGTCGACGACGCCCCTCGCCGTCGACGTCTCCAGCCCGGCCACGGTCCCCACGGAGAACGTCGACGCATCCGCCACCAACGGCGAGGCCAAGAAGGACCTGAAGGAGAAGCGCAAGTCGTCGCTGCCTTTCGCCTTCGGCAAGCGCGACAAGTCGCCCGTCCCCGCCGAGGGCGAGGAGAAGTCCGGCAAGAGTGCGTTCTCTAAGCTCCGTGCTACCATCAAGGGCAAGTCCGCCACCAAGGCCGAGGAGAAGCCAGTCGAGGAGGCGGCCAAGGAGGAGGCGACGGCGGCCGAGTCCGCCAAGGAGGCGGCGGCCGAGACGGCGGCCAAGGAGGAGGCCTCGACCCAGGCCCCCAAGGCCGTCGAGCCCGAGGCCGAGAACAAGCCGGAGAACGTGGCGACGGCGGCCCCGGCCGTGACGGCTGCCGCCTAGAGGGCCGGCCACGCGTGAAGGTGCCCACGAATTGAAGAAGGAAAAAAGCGCATGAAAGGGTAGGGAATTGGAAGGATGGTTCTGCATTTCTTTCACAAGATACCAAGATACCCTGTCGAGACTGCTTTCACTGATACCAATTTTCTATCGCTCTGCTCATTCGACCACAGCCAACGGCAAAGAAGCAAAAGGAAAACCCAAAAAAAAGGACAACTCACTCGAACAATCGTTAGTGGCTAGTTTAATGCGTCAGGCTTGATTTTTCTCTTTTTTGCTCGATACCCGAGGGGAGGGAACCGGAGGGCGGAGGGAAGATAGTAATAGTTAATAATGCAACTTTCTTTGTCGTGCTGCCTAGTTGTCGCCTCGCCGTGTTGTCTTTGTGGGCTGTGTACACGCCGAAGATGGTCTGTCTACGGTGCTGCGCCCTGATGGACGTGGGGACGGGAGAAGAAAGGTGACGAGACGGACAGGAAAGGGGCTGGGCGATAAGCATGCCGCGATCCCACGCTTTGCATCCGCTCTCCCGCCCCTTGTCTCCTCTTCGTCCTTTCGCCTAACTCTGTTCTGTTCCTTCGTTGAACCCATTCTCATTACATCTCGAGTTCACGGCATCCCCCTGCGCGACCCGGGTCCCATCACAGGGCGCGCAGGACTGGGCAGCGGGCCAGGGCCCTCGCCTCTGCCCGCTGCATTACCTCCCCCGTCCCTCTCCTCCCTTGCTTGCTATCTGCGTGTGTGTGCTGTACATCGCCGCCGAGCCGCCCATGCGGGGGGTGTAGAAATACCAAGGAAGGGGGGGGGGGCGGATGCCCGCTCCGTCGGCCGTGTCGAGGCCCCCCCCTCCGTGTAGCTTCGTGAAGATGCGTCCCGTGCGTTCGTTTGCCGTGGCGGGGGCGGGGAACGCCCGGGCCGGAAAGGACAAAGAAAAGAAGAGGGAAGAAAAACACAGAGGAACAGTGGTGGGCGCCGTAAACGCCGGTCTCCGGATTCGTATGCTGACGAGGCCCCCGCTGTACACCAGAATGGCCGACACCGCCTGCGTATGTGTTGATGAAGGGGGATCCCGCTGTAAATCCAAAATGGCCCCCAGATCGTATGCTGACGTGGCTCCCGCTGTAAACTCAGGATAGAAGAACAAAAAAAGATGAGACGCCCTTGGGGGGAAAACGGGCTGGTCTAAAGGACATGTACCGAAATAAGTCGCTTGCGTGTTGTGTTGCAGCCGAAACCCATCAAACAGAGAAGCACATTCGTGAGGCAGACTTCGTCGTCCGTCTCTCATGCCCCCGCGGACACGGAGAGGCCCTCGTACCGGCCGACCAGCTCCTCGATCTTCGGTATCAGCTCCGGGATGCGAAAGGGCTTGGAGATGACGTCGTCCTGCCTCGGCCTGTTAGCAAGCACGTCGCCGCTTCCCCCAAGACGGGCGGCTGCGCTGAGGGTGGGAGAGGGGGGGTGGCTCACGATGCCGGCCGCCTTGGCGTTCTCGATCTGCTCCGGCCGCGCGTAGGCCGTGACGGCGATGATGGGTATGTGCTTGACGATGGTGCCCTCGCGCTCCAGCTCCCGGATCTTGCGCGCGCACGTCATGCCGTCCATGACGGGCATTTCCAGGTCCATCAGGATGACCGAGATGTCCACGCCCTCGGCCTCCTGCCCGACCCAGAACCTCGACTTCTGCAGCGTCTGCAGCGCCTCGCGCCCGTGGTTCGCCACAAACGTGTTGTTCCCGCAGTTGCGCAGCTGCCGCTGCAGCACCTTCTGGTTGACGATGTTGTCCTCCACGATCAGCACGTCGAAGAGCGGCCGCTCCGGCGCGCCCGCCGCGCTGTGCACCGGCGGCGTGCCTCGCACCTGCGGGGCCGCGACGGCGGGCGCTGCCTGGGCCTTGCGCCCGATCTTGAAGGGCGAGATGCGTTCGAACCCGGCCGGCGGATCCAGGCACTTGCGGCTCTGGATGTAAAAGTTGAACTTGCTGCCGCACCCTTGCACCGACGTCACGCCAATCTGGCCGCCCTGCATCTCCGTCAAGATCCTCGAGATGAAGAGGCCGAGGCCGGAACCGCCGTACTGCACGTGCGTGCGCGGCGTCGCCTGCTGGAAGCGCTGGAACAGGATCTTCAGCTCCTCCTCGCCCAGGCCCGGGCCCGTGTCCTCCACGGAGCAGTGGATGTTGACCCTGTCGCCGCGGCCCCACTCGTCCGGGTTGTCGATGTCCATGCCCGTCGACCGCTGGCCGTTGTTTCGGTCGAAGTAGAAGACGCCCTTGCTCGTGACCTCGCTGATGTCCCTCGACGCGCTCAGGGACACAGTGATGCTTCGCTTGTCTCGCCCTTGGGTGAACTTGATGGCGTTTGTCATCAGGTTGATCAGCACCTGCCGCAGCCTCGACGGGTCCAGCTTGGCCCATTCGACCCCGTGCCTCTCGAAGCTGCTGTCCACGCTGAACTCGAGCTCGATGTCGTGCGCCATCAGCTCCGACTCGAACATCTTCAGGGCGCGCTGCACAACCTTGATCGGTTGCTCGTCGACGGGGGTGACGGCCAGCAGATTCGAGTCCAGCTTGGAGAGGGTCAGGATGTCGTCGACGATGCGCTTCTGGTGGCTAGCGCAGAGGTTGATGGTGTTGGCGGCATCGAGGCAGCTGTCCAGCAGGCTCTCGACCTTCTCCTGGATCTTGTGCGACGTGAAGGCCGCGATGTTGTTCGTGATCTGGTCCGCGCATTGCAGGATGGCGGACAGCGGGTTCCGCATCTCGTGGCTGGTGATGTCGATGAAGTTCTCTTGCTGCCGCTTGAGTTCGACGGCCTCCTCGCGCCGCTCGCTCTGCACCTTCTCGGCCCATTTCTGGGAGGAGATGTCGGTGATGCAGCCGAAGATGGACTTGAGGTCCCCGTCCGAGTTCTTCTCTGGGTAGGCGCTCATGAGGACCCACGTGTCCATCGTGTTGTCGCCCTTCTGCTGGCTGTGCTTGAAGCGAAACTCGACCGAGATGGTGACGCGTTCTCGGAGCAGTCTTTGCCACGCCTCCTCGAGAGACGCCCGGTCCTCGCTCCTGACGCTGTTCATCCACGCCAGCTCCGTCTCGTCGAACCGCGAGTGCCTGGATATCCTCCACCACATGTCGTTGCAGTACGTGATGCGCCCCTCGCCGTCGGCGATGAACATGCCGACGGGAGCGAACTCGGCCATGCGGGTGAACCTGTACTCGCTCTCGTTGGCCTCCTGCGTCCGCAGAAGCAGCTGCATCGACAGCTCCTGGCGATCCAGCGCCGCCAGCCGCGCCGCCCGTTGGCCGCGACGTATCTCCTCCTCGAACAGCACCACCGACGCCATCGACGTCGCCAGCTGCCGAGACAGGAGGTGGATGAAGAGCTTGTAGTTGTCGTCGTACGGCCGCCTGGGGTTCAGGCCCAGCACGATGAAGCCGGAGACAGCTTCCTTGGTGGTGGGCACGACGGGGAAGACGACGATGGTCGTGCACGCGTCTCCGAAGCCTCGCCAGCTTATGCCCTGGATCAAGTCCGTGGGAAGGCTGCCATCGGCTTCAGCGAGGACGAGCGGTCCGCCGCCAATCGTCATGCACTGTCGCATATGCGGTGCGAACCCTTCCTCGGATGTTCTCAGGTCCAGGAAGGGCGGAGCGGCGGGGTGTCCTTCGGGAACGCCGGGCGATCCCTCGAGCATGATCTGCGGCGAATGCATAAAACTGCCCGAGTGCAGAGACGAGACCTCGCTCTCGGCCTCCTCCTTGACGGAGTAGATGAGGCTGAAGGGCACGTCGTACTCGTTGTACTCCAGAGCCTTCTGGACCTGAGGCCAGAAGCCGGCGACGGCCGTCGCCGTCGCCGTCCTCTCTCCAATCTCGCGCAGCGTTAGCATTCGTCGGTCGTTGACCCGCCGCAGTGTGTTTTCGAAGGCCGGATTGTACAGGCCCACCACCTCGCCTTCGGCGCCGACGAGCGGCACAATGGCCCACGAAAAAAAGGTCTCTTCGAGAAAGCCGTCGCGGCGGATGAAGAGGTGATTGTCGTGCTTCATGGTCGCCTGGCCACATTCCCAGGCACTCTTGAATATGGGCTCGATTTCGGTCCATATCTCCGGCCAAGCGTCCGTGTACCTCATGCCCATGAGGGATGGGTGTTTCCGGCCGGCCAGCTCGATGTAGGCGGCGTTGTAGATGCAGATGAACTCGGGGCCCCAGTACATGGCAGCGGGATGAGGGCTGCCCATGATCAGGTTGGACATGGCTCGGAGTTCGTGCGACCATTCGGCCATGGGCCCCAAGGGCGTCGAGGCCCAGTCGATTGACTTGGCGAACTTGATGTGCTCGGGCATGCCTTCGGTGGCGGGGATCCTGGTCCAGTCGAAGACGGACCGAGTGGGCTGCAGCTGGAGCACCTGGTTGGTGAACTCATCGGGGTGCCTGGGGCCGGCGCTGTGCTGTGATTCGGTCGCGATAACCCCCAGACTCGGCACGTCGCCCTTGACGTCGGGCGCGGCATCGCCGAAGTAGTCCGGAGGGTCCGCCAGTTCTCCGGAGGGCGTCAAGGGCCTGGATTGGAGTAGAGGAGAGTCCGCGACGGCGTCAGCGGCGGCGGCGGGTTCGGGTGGCAGAGGGTGAGGCGAGGTAGATCGGAGGGGCGCGGGGGTGACGTTGCCGCTGATGAAGCGAAAGCGCTGCCGTAGGGTGGTGCAGGTCCAGGTAAGGCCGCCGTACTCGTAGTACGGCGACGACAGGTTTGTGCCGTCGTTCCTGGGAATGTCGTAGGCCCACGACTTGAAACGATCGAAGGCTTCGGTGACGGCTGGGTCGTCGGACTCGACGGCGAGCAAGCTGTAGACTTCGGGGCAGGAGCGCAAGGCGCCGTTGTAGTAGAGGATGTTGAGGCCGGCGCGATTGACGTTGAGCGGGCTGGACAGGTCCAGCAGGAGGGTCGGGCGCTCGTCGTGTTCGAGGAGCTCGAGCGCGCCAATGCCCTGGACCGCCTGCAGGCTGGCGGGCAGGTTTCGCGTCTCGGGACTCAGCGAGGGTGCGGATAGATCTACCGAGGAAGCGAGGCTGCCCGGCGTGCTGCCCGACATGGCCGGGCTGGTGGAGCTCACGCTGGCGCGGGGCAGCTTAACGGTGGTGACGCCGCCGGAGGGATCGTCACGGCCGCGCGAGAGCATGGTGGCGGCGATTTCGGAGGCGGTCGAGCTCGAGGGACGGCTCAGGAGGCGCGAGGGGGCGTGGGAGAAGAAGAGGGGCGAGAAGGAGCCATCGCGGTTGGAGAGCGCGTTGGAGGGCGAGAAGGAGGCCGGAGGGGCGGATGCCGAGGGTGGAATGTCGAATCTCCGGGGCGGCGACGCTCCGGTCCGGGCCTTCTTGACGGGGGCGTGGTCCATTGCGCGACCCAGGGCGTCGTCGTGCCTCGAGGGCCGCTTGGGTGGCCGGTGGGAGCGCGAGGGCCTGGCGGAGGCGGCGACGTGCTGAGGCGGATGCTGTCGGTAGTAGAGACTGCGGTAGTGGGAGGTGAGGGCGCCGCGGGGGGGCCACGGGGCGGCCTCGGCGGCGGCTGGCGGTTGGGGAGCCGACGGGCCTGAGCGGCCGGGACGGTTAGCAGCAGGTGCCCATGATTCCGGGGGGTCAGTAGTATGGCGCCTGTGGCTCTGCCGGCGGCGGCGACGGCTGCTGCTGCTGACGCCGCCGTTGTTGTCGGAGGCCGAGGGGGCCGCAGGAGGCAAGGCCTCGGCGGCAGGCGTCGAGGCTCCGGCGGAGGCGGCGGCGGCGGCAGAAGCGGAAGCAGGCGGCGGCGGCGGCGGAGGCGGCGGCGGAGGCGGCGGAGGAAGAGGAGGAGGATGGTTGGGGGGTGAAGAATCAGCAGAGGCGGTGGACTCTGAGGCGAGCGCAGGAGCGGGAGTAGCAGAGACGGCGGCCGACAGGGTGAAGGAGGAAGAGGCAGACGAGGACGCAGGGCCGGTGCGAGACGCAGCGCCGTTGCCTGGCTGCCGCATCAAGGCGCCCAAGGGTTCGGATAAGGACGGGGAATGCAGGCGGAGGGCGATGGCGACGGGCTCGAGCAAGAGACCGATCGATCGCGTCGGATGCGTCGAGCAAAGGCGAGTCAAATGAGGGTACCGGTACAAGCCACGGCGGTGCTCTGTTCCCCTGCTGCGACGGGCATGGGCCTGGATCTGGGCTGGGGGGGCCTTTGGGGTGATCGGGCGCAGAGAGCGTGATCGAGATGGGCGGTTGAGCGGGCCAGCAGAGGCAGGTATGCGTGTATGTGGTAGTCGGTATGGGATGGATGGATGGATGCTGTATGTGGTAATCCTGTTGGACGAGGTAGCGGGCCAGTAGCGTACCCAGCTAGCAGGGCGGCAGGTCGGGCGAGGCGAGGCGAGGTTAGGGCGGTACTGGGCCGGGCGAGGAGAGGGTGGCCGCAGAGAGGTAGCAGGTAGGTAGAGAGAGGACCAGTGTCTGGCAGAGGCGAGGCAAGGAGCGTCGGTCGGTACGAGAGGGTCAGCCAGGGAGAGAGAGAGCGCTCGAGAGGGCGCGAAACGGCGGGAGTGTGGCGACCGAGCGACGGCGTAATATGGGCGTTGCGGACGGACGCTGGTCGGCCAAGGTACCCAGCCGAGACGCTGCGGGCGGCCGGGTACGTGGCGCAATCGATGATGGCGGTCCTCGTGGGACGCTTACTGCTCCGCCGTTGTCGCGCGTCGCCGCCGTGGCCGCTCTCGATCCGGCGCCGAATCGCTATCGGCGGCTTAAGGTTGATCAGATTGCCAGTAAAATGGGGACGGACAGGGCTGAGGCCGCCAAGCGCGTCGAATCAGGATGGAGCAGAGGCCAGATGAGGCTCGGCCAGCTGCCGTACGAGGCCACCTCGTCGGGTCTGACTTGTGGGGAGGAGGAGGGGCGGGAGAGACATGGAAGAGTTTGACGACGGCATCGCATTGTGGGAGGGCGGAGAGGAAGGGAAAGGGACCGAGGGCCACGAGAAGCCGTAAAGATGGCTCGCTCAATCCTCGGTCGCTCGGTCGCTCGCAGGCCAAGGCCGTAGCCATGGAGGCTGCCGTCGAGGGTCGGAAGTGTTGCTTAGGTTAGCTCGTACGACTAAGCCCGTGGCACCCACCGTCTTCATTACCTTAGTATACAGCCCACAGCCTACTACAGCCTACTACAGCCTACTACACAGCCTACACTCACTCAAAGCCACCTGAAATCATTGAAATGTGCACACACATATACAGTGGTACCTGACATCTACATAGGTACAGACATCCGGTACCGCTACAGCACGGTCACGCGCACCCGCGCGGGCGGGTCAGTCAAGCTCAAGGTAGAGGTACCAAATGTGATTACATACATACATACATCCTCGCAAACCCCCGGTCAACTGCATCCAGCCTCAGATAGCATCCAATAGCTGCAGGGCAGGCGGAGCCCCCCCCCTGTCCGTCACCGAAGGCTGCGCCCGCCGCGCCGGTATTTTGTATACCGAGCTGGGCACCTGTGGCCTATCGCTGGCTCATCCTTGGCCAGTGGCCCCGGCGGCACGTGCCACATCCAGCAACTGCCTGCTCTCCAGCATCGATGGAGGCTTTCTCTCCCTCATCACGATGCCGCCGCCAACCCACGCGAGTTCTTTGGCAGCCTACCTACCCAGCAGGCAACAACAAGTTCTACCTCGTCCGCCGTGTTCCAAGGAGGCGCCAAGGGCCAAGGACGGCTTCCTCCTACGAAACGCGCCTTGTCAGCATGCTGAGCTGACGCCTTTAGTCTTCTCTTTCTGGAGCGCGCGCACTCGGTGAGAAAGGGGCCAAAAGACAAAGCGTGCTCCGACTTACCCGTGCCTGGCCGATCAGGCAGCTCGATTCGACCCGGACATGTAACTTTGACGATCGGGAGTTGAGTCTACTACATACATGCATACATACACTCTCAGCAGCACCCGGCACCTCCCAGAGCCAACGCTTGTTCATCTGCACCTCGGGCCAGGTCCCCGCCAGAAGCAGCCAGCCGACAATGACAACAACGACGGTGACGACGGCGACGTGGCCGGGGTCCTGTTCTGCCGCTCAAAACACTCCGGACAGGCTATTCTACGAAGCCCAGCTCGTGACTCGTGTCGCGACGGCAGAGACCGGCTGCCTTTTCTCGACGGTTCGACATGGCAAAGGGGCTACGGCTCCTTCACGGCAACCTTGGCCCGCTTGCCGTACCCGTCTTGTCGTCGGGAGGTGTCGCTGACCAGTGCAAGGGTACGAGGCGGGGGCGATGGAGAGCTGTGCGACCCTGTTCCCTGTCTTGGTCGAGCACCCCTCCGCACCCCGGTTTTTTTTTATATACCCCGTGAGTCGTGAGACGCTCATCTTCCATGACCACGTTTTCTTCGCAGTTGACCTGCCCGCCCCGGAGGGCAACTCTGGCTTCCCGCCGTCAGTCACCAGTTGGCATGTATGGATGGATTCAACCACGTGCGAGTCGAGCGGGTGGCCGACTCGGACATGGTCGTTCGCTTGATTGATTCCCGCCGTGCCTCCCGCACTCTCCTTCCCCTTGCCCCCCCCGGGCCGTCCCCCCTTTGGATGGACCGGTCGAGACCGTGGAGGGAAACATGGGACGCTGAGACATGGGTTGGTCGTGCGGCGCTACTGCTCGCGCTACCTATGCACAAATGTCACGGTCCATGATAGTGGCCATTGCTCTCTCCCGTCAAATTCTGCTCCTCGTGTCGGGCCTCGAGCGGTGACGTTGACTGACTGGAGCGGGCGGGCTCTTCCGTAGGACGCAAGCCTGTGCGTATTTTTGAGCATGCGTCGTGGATGGGCCGCTGACGATGACGGTGTCTACGTCGTCGACTTGCGTTGATATATGTGCAAACAGACCTACCTTGAACCTACCTTCAATACTTGGTGCCATGGCGGCTTACATGTTGGTGATATTGTCTGTGGGTGGAGACCGGCCAATCCTCCGCAGACGACGACGTGAACGATTGCTCCATGACCTGCTTCCGTCTCACTCTTTCACTGCCGTCTCTGCGAGAAGGGGAGAGGGAAGAGAGCAGGGCAAGTGGAAGTGGAAAAGGTCATGGTTGCATCACGTACTTTTTTCGGCAGGGGCGAGATTCGCATGCTCCCTCGCATCGATCGGCTGGGCGCTGTGCGAATCGAATTGTCGATGATGCTACGCCATTGTCTTTCCCCTACCGTTGCCCGGCTTGCTGCATATTCGAGTGGACTATACACATATGAGTACATGCATAGACAGGGAATTCTATGCACCGGGACGGCCAATGGCCTTCTCTCTGCATCGGCTTCTGTACGAAAGGCCGTTTCGGGCCCCCTTCCCGAACATGCCCTTCTATTTATGTATTGTCTGCTGATTTCCAAGGTGCTGCTCTGGAAATGGCGCTCTTTGGGCCGACAGAGAGCCAAGGAAATCCTTTGGCGGAAGACCCATGTCGTCTGATAGTGACACTGTAGATACACGGCGCCCCAGGACGTCGCACAGAGCTGGCTGAACGAAGTACCTAGGTAGGTAGGTAGTGCGCGCGATTGGTGCCACGGCACGTGATGTTCTTGCACGTTTTTTACCTCACGTACAGGCAACAGGCAACCAAAACAGGGACTGACGAGAAGGCGTCAAAAGAAGACGCACGGCAGTGGCCGACGGCGAGACTCACCGGCCTGCCATTGCCTCTGCTCTGCAACGCGCCAGCTCGTGGCTGTCCATCCGAGAGTCGGGACGAGATGGCCGACCCGCCCCGCGTCAGTTCCGTCTGGTGCCTGGTGCCTCATTGGGCTTCCATCTTTTCCGCCCTCCGCACGTGCACCGGATCCCACGCTCAAGCCTCCACCCTCTTCTTCACTCGTCCACTGCCCCATCTATCCAGTCATTCCCGGGCCCTGGACGAGCGTGAGGAGAGAGACGAGGCTGTGCCAAGCGCAGAGAAAGGAAGAAAGGCGGCGAGGGAGAGAGAAAGAGGGGGAAAGAGAGAGAATTCGACCATGAAAGAATTCTCCAACACCAGCAAAGAGGCTCGCGAGCGATGCAAAGCGTCGTCGCCACGGCCTAGAGGATCGACGGGCTCCAAGGCGGGACCAAGATCCCTGTCTGTGCCTCGTCCTCTCGAACCTCGAGCGCACAAACACACCCGCCGCCTCTCATTGGCCACAGCCGCATCCGCAGCCGCCAATCGCGCAACCTACGCACTGGCGGGCGCTTAGGGATGCCTTTGCTTCATTGGACCGACGACTGGCTGGCAGTCGTTTCCCAGCCATCCAGCCGTGAGAGCATGGCCCTTAAACGCCGCCCGAGCCCGCCGCCTCGCCGCCCTCCCCCCCTCTCCTCCCCTTCCAGCATGGCGCGGCCGCCTCTCTTCTTCGACGCAACGTCCCTTTCCTTTTGATAGAAGGCGACGAGGAACAGCGACGGCGACGACCGGAACGCCGACGAGAGTGAGCCAAATCGACGAGGAAACGACGGTGACGACCGAGAACGCCGACGGGAGAGAACGCCGACGACAAAAAAAAGAAGAAAAAAACCAGCTTGACGCTGACGACGACGACGACGACGACAAGGCCGACGAGAGAGCCAAGACGACAACGACGGTCGAAGCGCAGCCTCTGTGACAAGACGGACGGCATCAAGATGAAGCTTTTGCTCGGCAAGAACCGGACCTACCGGCTCATTCCTCGCACATGGCCCCGGACGCACAACTTGGCCGTCGGCTGGCTCATGCCCATCGAGCTCGTCGTCCTCGTCCCCCTGCTCGTCATCTTCGGCATCGCCCAGCCTGACATGTACCGCACGGCGATGTGGCGCATCGGCTTCGAGAACAAGCTCAACTCCAATCCCGACATGATCCTCTACGCCTACGCCAACTATCGTCCCCTCCCCGACGTGCCCTTCATCTGGTCGTCCAGGTGAGTCTTGTTCGCGTCTTGATGCCGCGGGCGCTAACGACGGACCAGCCTCACCAACTTCAACGTCGCCATCTCCATCGTCTCCCTCTTCTTCCTCCTCGTCAAGCTCATCTGCTTCATCATGACGGCCTGGTACCCCATCTTTGCCGTCCTCGTCAACCTGGCCCTCGTCGTCCTCTACGCCGTCAGCGTCTACGGCCAGGTCGGGCCCGACTACGCCGACCCCCGATACCCAGCCCCGGCCGCCTGGTACTTCCGCCAGGGTTGCGACCTGGCCAAGCGCTACGGCAAGTACGGGCCTTGCCAGATTGCCCAGAGCTCGCTGGCCATCACCCTGCTCATGCTGTAAGTACGGTCCCTCGAGACGGCGGTGCCGTGACTGACGGCCTCGCCTCCAGCGTCGTCTACCTGGTCAACCTGGCCTACGCCCTGCATGCCATGTGGCCCAACAAGGAGAACGAGGTGAGCGACGAGGAGGACGGCAGCTCGGCCACGTCGGACCCCAAGGAGAGAAGCACGTGGGAGATGCACAGCATGAAGTCGCCCATCAGCGTCCACGCCATGCCGTATACGCCCAGGACGCAGGCCTTTCACACCCTGGACCGACAGTTGCCGCTGCGGCAACCGGACCGGAGGCTCGCGTAGGACGAGGGGACGATGCGTCTGTCGTCCGGATCCGGGATGAGGAGCGGAGCGGAAAAGTCGCCGTACGGGCAGCTGAATGTCGCTGTCGCGGGAGTCGGGCAGGGCAGCGAGGCAGGCTGTTGTCGTTGATTATACCTCTCTGCATGTCGTTTAGGCCTCGCTTTTGCATAATGATTCGCCAATGATGATCAAGATACCCAACTCAGGCTAGACAAGATTTTGTATGTACACTGTAACAAGCAATGGCCGGCTTGAACGGTTCCGCGTGATGCATCATCCAGACAGGTCCCGTTCGGCAAACAGGAAACAGCCCACAGGCCTTGGCCGAGGCGCTCGAGCCTCGACCTCGCGGCTGGCCGGTCGTGGCCTCCCTTGCCCCCGCCGATGCCCGCGGACAGCGGCCGAGTTTCGGGCCGCGGGACGAGGCCATGGCCAGCCAGTCAGTGAGACGTCATGCCGCTTCGCCGGCAACCCATCGCCGATGGCCCCTCCCGCTTCCCCGCACCCCTCCCCAAAAAAAACAGGCGAAGCTGTCAACGCTGATTTGCTGGAGAGAGAGACTGCTTGCCAGCGACGCTTGACCTCTCCCCTCCTCCAGGAGTGCTTGCTGCCCGCCCTTATCTTCCCCGCGCCGGTCCGAGAAGCTCCCCATGGCGCTTCTCAAGACGCTGAGAGCCTCAACGCTGCGCTACCCCGGACGAGTGTCGCTGCTGCTGACCCGGAGCGCGTCCACCATGGCGCCCAAGGTAGGCCGACTTTCGCGTGCCCGGCGGTGGAGATGGGGTAGGGCAGGTCGGCGCTGACGTGCGCGCAGCTGCGAGATCCGTCGCTGCTCAAGCACGACGTCTGCTACATCAATGGGCAATGGGTGCCGGCCAAGTCCGGCAAGACGTTCAAGGTCGATGGTGAGCAAGCTCTCTCCTCCTGGACTCGTCCGAGTGGCTGACGATTCGGCCTACCCTTCCCTGGCCGCGACAGACCCGGCGACGGGCGAGATCATCGCCAGCTGCGCCGAGTGCGACGGCCAAGACACCAAGGTGGCCGTCCGGGCCGCGGCCGACGCCCTGGCCGGTTTCCGCACGACGACGGGCCGCGAGCGCGCCAAGCTGCTGCGCCGGTGGTACGACCTGGTCGTCGAAAACGCCGAGGACCTGGCCAAGCTCATCACGTGGGAGAACGGCAAGCCGCTGGCGGACGCCAAGGGCGAGGTCGCCTACGCCGCCAACTTCTTCGAGTGGTTCAGCGAGGAGGCGCCGCGGACGTACGGCGACGTCATCCCGGCCACCGTGCCGGGCAACCGGGTGTGGACCATCAAGGAGCCCGTCGGCGTCTGCGGTCTCATCACCCCGTGAGCACTCCTTTGCCCGCCCGCTCTCCTTTGTCTCCTTGTCTCCCCCACCCTCCCCTTACCCGGGCCCGAGCCGTTACTGACGAGGACCTCGTTCGTCGACTCGGCCAGGTGGAACTTCCCGGCGGCCATGATCACGAGGAAGATCGGGCCGGCGCTCGCGGCCGGCTGCACCGTCGTCTGCAAGGCGCCCGGCGAGACGCCGATGACGGTGCTGGCGCTGGCCGAGCTCGGGCACCGGGCCGGGGTGCCCAAGGGCGTCGTCAACGTCGTGACGGCGCTGGAGAAGACGGCCGAGGTGGGCGAGGTGCTGACGACGGAGCCGGCCGTCAAGAAGATCTCCTTCACCGGCTCGACGGGCGTCGGCAAGCTGCTGATGCGGCAGTCGGCCGGCACGCTCAAGAAGCTGTCGATGGAGCTGGGCGGCAACGCGCCCTTCATCGTCTTCGACGACGCCG
>NJEV01000224.1:0-29054 GCA_002591385.1 Cordyceps sp. RAO-2017 | reverse complement strand
GGGAACATACACTGGAGTCAACAGCATCATATTCTTTACTCCTCACGATGACAGCATGTCGGCGTTTCTACAAAGCTTATCTGACATTAGATCAGAAGCGTATCCTGGATCAACCATTGGAGTTTCTATTAATAAGACTGGCACATCATTCAGAGTCATGTCGTATGACACTGGAATTCATCGGGATCTTTCTGAAAACGAAATGATTACAGTAGTAAAACAGCTAATCGATGCAGATAGATCTATGACATTCTATCTTAATCCTGGATCACTTGCATATGCTACGTATATGCACGACAACAATAATTCGATGTGGATTTCAAACGCATGTGCATCAGTTCAAGCTGTAGGCAGTCGAGGATCAGAGATAATGCCTATGCTGTATGACATTCCTCATTATGATAATGCACTAAGACTAAACGTAGGGAGATGTCAACTAGAGACACAGAGACTGAATATTATTGGAAGCCAAATACAGGCAGTGAATTCGAATATACTGTCTGCAGTATCTAAAGACAATCTGTGCTTTTGCTGCGCTTATATGAAGAGAGTTCATTCTGTGTTGTGTCCACTTAGTGTAGAGACAAACGCTGTATTCGAAACTACCTTTCTTACAGACCTCATCAAACATACAGAGTAATATGCAGCTCTGCTGCACTATCTACTGCAAAAATGGATGAAACAGCATCTATACTGCGGTCTAGGTGCCAGGAGTTGATAATTAAAATCGGTATATTAGAAACAAGCAGATATGCGTCACTACCTCTCACTCGATACATACTGTCAATACCGTGTGCAGTACCAGTTGAGCATATAATTCTTGCCGAGAGACCATATGCTACTGACATATTTCCGTATGCAGCCTCTGCCATGTCGTATGATTCAGGGCTTCAAATAGAAACTACTCCTATAGTGCATTTCCTTGCATTGGATATAAGCAATAGTTGTGATCTGAGTTATGATACAGTTAAGAATTGGTTCAGAGACAGCTGGAAGTATCTAAATAAGGGTATCGTCCTTTTGAATGTCTGCACATCTTTCAATTTCATGAGCAATGATTCTGAAAGAGAACGCGTAATAATGGAGGAGTTCATAAGAGACATGTTATCAGTATCTATAAAGCTATCAGACAAAAAAGTGCATATCTATGCATTGGGTAACCCTGCTCGTCATAGTGCTGGAAGAATACGCTCGAGTATGACAGATGGCAGATCCAAGGTAACTATTCATGAGTGCAAGAATCCAGCTGGGTTTAAGCACAGACTAGGCGACAAGATGTCGCCTAACTTCACGATAGGTGCACCAGCCATCACAAGACTATTTGCGAACTTGATCAAGACAACCCTTGCATGCAATACTGTTCTTTGCGATCTAGACTACTTCAAGATGGCTGATGGCAATACAGATATTAGCAGGCTCATAGAGAAAGGCAATAGCTCAAGTGAGAGCTTTAAGGCAGTAGCTGCATACTTCAAAGCTAACACTGGCAGGACTGTTGAAAGGAGTGATGAACTTTTTGATCGTGCAGCAGCAGAAATGAAAGAATTTGTCATGGCTCTATCTGCTGCTAAGATCAAATTGCTGTTTGCACAAGTATCTGAGCCCCAAGGAACATCGAAGCCTGCGTTTATAAGGTCTAGGAGCAATTACAATAATGGAAGTCCATTCAGTAGAGGTAGCTCTTCAAAGGCCTCTGTGCATACTCCAGCGAAGACACGAAGTGTTGGGTTCGGAGATGCAGATGCTCCAGATGAAACATCTGAGGTCAATAGCAGTGCAGATAGTCCTGTAGCTGATAGCGGCATTGATGCTTCTCGTACATCCACACCTCGTGCCTTTACTCCGCAGACTCGAGTTCCACAGACTCCCACTCCTAGTAGAAAGCCTAGGTCCATTGCGGATCAAAGTTCTATGAGTCGTAGAGTTACTTCACAGCCACTGGGATTTGGGGATGCGAGCGATAGCGAGGATATCAAAGATAATAAGGACACTAAGGATAATGATAGCTTTGACGTCTCTATGTCTGAGGCAGAACTCTCTGATATGTCGCTTGTATCAGACTTCATTGATCCATCACATGAGAAGTATGATGTCGAGTATGCAGTAATAGAGTTTATTCAGGAGTCTGTGAGAACGAAGCGTGCAATGTCTGATGTATCTAAGGAGGTACTCGCTATCATACGAGATACTCACAGGAATCCAAAGCAGAGATCCATTACTAATGCGCTGGGATACGAAAATGACATAGAGGATATGCCTAGTCCTATTATGCAGTGGGTTTTGAAGAATGTATCTCACTCAGGCTGACGCATCATTTTGCTCTTGATCTTCTTTCCATCTCTTAAAATCTCCCTTACACTTGGACGCAATACCTGATGCTATCATAGTATTCTTCTTATTCCCTAGAACCAACTGAGCATATATCTTCTTCTGATGCGCATTCATTTGTCTCACTCTGTCATGTAGTACTGTACTGCCCACACCCTTAGAGGGTTGAGCAGTTATGTTCAGACTACCTTCTCTTGTAACATAAGGAAATGATATTGCAGATAGATTCCTGAGTCTCGAACTGCCAACTATTCCAGGACACAGTATTGCTCTTAGTCTTATTTCCTCTACACATCTAGATATTGTAGGACAGGTGACTATCAGTGATTGCATATGTTCATTCTTGCATGTGACAGTTCTACCTTGTGTGGGACTCGCAATTATATCGAGTGCGTGCTTAGACTCATCTGACTTCAGCTTTGGAAGAGCCAATGTCCCTCCATTTGGAGTACTGGTGCTATCTGCTTCTCTTAATATATTGACAGCGCTCGACCAGTCCCTAAGTTCCATGATTGACGTATCAGATATATCATCTGACATTGGCAGACTTTTAGATATTAACATATCTAGATGTATCAAGAAGCATCCAATTACTGCCTGACTAGTCTTGATTTCATCACCTTTGTAATAACGAGCAGTATCGGATTCCGACATTGAGAGAGACTTCATTTGAGATGAGATACTGAGTGACTGTGGTGCATAGCTTCTGCTTGTAGACTCTGATATCTTATTCATGAATGCTAGCATCTCTCTGTGCCTCTGTTCATTGGCATCTTGCTGATCCTTCAAAAGTCTCAACATATGTTGTGACTGCTCGTCTATTCTTTGATTCTGTTCTCTTACTTGTGTCTGCAGCTCTGTCATTATATGCCTTATGTCTAATAGGACTGTAAGAGGTGTGTCCGTTCCTATAGACGATGCTATTTCACGTGCATTGCTACTAGTGGCTTCATATTTTTCACTATCTTTACGTCTATCAAACTGTCTGAGGACATCAGCAATTTGCTCTGGTTTTATTGTCATATCCATATCGACTAATGTGCTAAATGCAACATCGTTGCATAATTCCACTGTGTTATGCAATATGTCTCAGTCTACAGCCTTATATAGAACTACTAAGACTAGGAATGCTCGATCTCAAGATCAACTTAGATCTAGTCTATTAGTTTATAAACAATCCACAACAGATAAAGGAGATAAGACACAAACACCTTCATATCATCAAACGTATGATATCCCATTGCCTCAGTCATCTATAGAGATACTTACTCCACTTGTGTCAGCACTGACTGGAATGAATACTGTAATCAATGCAGAGATAAGATCATTGTACACAATAGGAATATGGAGAGAGACTACAAGCACCATATATAGGTGTTGCTTTATACAGCCTCAAATATCATCGACAACATGCTCGATGCCTGTAGCATGGAGACCCACAGCTGAAAATGCACTCAACACTATTAGCAATAGTTTGCCTGGTGTGCCACCATGTACTCTGTCAACGAAGACAAGATCTCCACAACTATCGGGTAGGATGACACCATATGTTGTAGACATTCTGCCGTTTAGTGTATCATGGGGATTTGCCAATATATCAGGATCATACTTTCTATTCTTAAGAACAGATGATACTATGGGACAACATCTACTTACCCTTTCTCGTGATGCTACGTCCGTGTTACAGCCATATTTCCCAGACTACAGTGTGTGTATACTTGATGCAAACACTAATTCATACAAGGTCACAGTTGTTCCTGATCCAGGACTAAATCCAAATGATGCAAATAAGAATACATGCATGTATATCTATGGAGATGGGTCTTTCAAACTCCAGGGCAGACCGTCAGCTATGGCAAAGGTATGTAGAAGTTTTAGAGATGCTGTTAATGCAGTTGCGCTATCGAGTTCATGGGGTAGTTTTACAAATAAACTTATTGCTGCAAGTTACGAGTGATGATACTATTTGTTAAAATGGGTTCATTAAAAACAAACTTAATAGCGGATAGAGTGGTTGCATCTGCGATCATAGCATCACGTACAGTACTAGCTTGCCCAAAGTATGTCTCTGAAAACATTGTTGCTATAGGAATAGCCTTTGCATTGAACTGCTTTCTATGTGGAACAGTTCCTGCATGCATAACTACGTTACTAGGTCTAGAAGTGTCATTGAATTTGAAGCTATACCCTTCTTGAGAGCGTTGAGATAGACACTTCGAAAGCCACTGTGACAATTCGCTACTAGAGCTCTTCCTAAGAGTCTCTAAATGACCCCATATGCTCATGAATGTTCTATACTGGTATCCACTTATATTATTATGATTGAGCGTATACCCACGTGAACAGATACATCCTATGGCTATGGAGCATAGTTGTTGTGTGTGCAGTCTCTTCAATAATGCATTGGTGAGTTCTGTTACCGATGGGCATAGAGCAAAATAGTCTGGAACGAGTACTATAGCATTCTCATAGTCTCTTTCGGTAGCATCAATGCTTGAGGTTACGACAGGAGACCCTGGGACTCTACACTGAGCTATATCTGCAGTGTACTTATCCATAGTTATAGTTTGTGCTGCAGTCTACTGCAAATTTTAAAACATTAATACATGTGCATAAAGAGATCAACTACAATGCTATTAAATATCAAGTTCACTAAGCATATCTACAAGCTCTTGTGATGCAACATCTTCCTTGGATGCACTCTGCTGAGGAACGCCAGTCTCAACAGCTGGAGCTTCGATATCTTGTCTTGCAGCTATGATAGCACCTCGACTGCAGTCAGCAACTATATTGAAGGCACTCCTAGAATCTCTATCTTTCTTATTCTCTAGTGTGAGTCTGAGACTGAGCACAAGATCGAGATTGAGCTTGACACCTGCCTCAGTCTTATTCATGATAGCACCGAGATCTCGAGGTTCAAATCTACCTTCGCCATCGATGAGTCCAATTCTTCCATTGACATTGTTGATAGTCATCCACCAGTTATTCTCATCTGATGCAGCACGCTTGTCTGAAAGATCCACAACGATGTTTTTCTCCAATGCCTTAGCTTTGATCGCATCACCCACAACCTTCTGTAGTCTAGCTACAATGAATTCAGTTCCATAGTTAGTTGCCTTCATGTATGGAACGTCGCAGTCGCACATCTTGATAATGCGAGATTCATACTTGCCACTGACAAAATGTATATATGCTTTCCAATAACGGTTGGTGGGGTTCTTAATACGAGTGAAGTCACTGGTGGTTTCTGCAATGTCATCAATCTTGATTTCTAGTTGTTCTAGAAGGGGAAGAGTCCACTTGCCTGTGGCAACGAAGGGGTTCTTCTTGGTTGGAAGAGACATTGTCTTTGATGATAAAGTGCCACGTGACGAATTAGTAAGCCCAGGCAGAGGAATCTTAGACATGATAGTAAAACACGCAACTGCGACAGCGTTGCATTTAAGAATTAACTCTATTCAACATACAAGAATATTTATTTATGAAGTTCGATTTTAAAATAGTCATCATCTGCGAATAGTGAGACCACGAAGTATTGTGTACTCTCCACATTTCATAACAGCCAACGGAGATATGAGTCTAGCCTTGAAGACAACAGAACTAGGAGGCTTCTTTAAGATTTCAGATAGCACATTTATGACTTCAAGCCCGTCAAAGATATCTATCTCAGACAAAGTTTCTTCGATATGCAGTATTGCATCATCTATTCTCGATTGGCACATGGAGAGTAATAGATCATATGGAGATATGGGCATATGTTCATACGTCATTCTTATGTATATTGCTGTACAGCTGAAATCCATTCTTGATTCTACATCCTCTGGGATGATACTCGATGGAATACTCAGTGCATTAACATTCATACGAACACTGGCAGTTCTTCTCATAATGGCATCCTCAAGATATTCTGGTTGCTTATCAATGTCCACAACTCCATTAGTAGCTAGTGTAAGAGAACAATTAGTCTTTACTGAATTGAATCCTACTCGAATATAATCGCTACCACTGATGTTCTTGAATATCGACATATTGAGTGGGTCCTTTTCTAGATCAACGTCGTAACATAGTGCCATTCTACAACTTGCAATAACCTCAGCTATTTCCACTGGCATAGACTTTGAACGTCCTACTAGTGATCCATCGGGTAGTACACCACAACATCCAATTAGACATGCGAATATTTGTTGCAATAGTGTGCTTTTGCCTGATCCTCCTGGGCCGCACATCATGAGACATTTAGGTCTTGATACAGGATCTACAAGACAATTGCCAATATGCCAGAGGACTGTTAGCATTGATCTGAGATCAGGAAAGAGCTTCACCAATGACTCTAGTATTTCACCACGTCCTGGGAACTGATACTTTATGGGAATGGCATCTGTGTCAATAGGCATTATACACGCTCTGGATACTGCTCTATCAGCGCTCCTCTCAACACTCACGAGCTCTCTACAGTCTAAAAACTCAATAGTCTCAGTCTTTTCATCTAGTTCAAGCTCAAGTCTTTTTGTTCCAAAACATACACTCGTTGGTATGGGCTTTCCTATATTCACGTTACATCTCTTGACTATGTATTTGTGAAACTGTCTGACAGACTTATCAATATTGACAGTGGCATTGGTTATGCCTACTATTGTATTAATTCTGCCCATAGCCTCTACTGATGCAAGGTTACACCAGTAATTAGATGTGTCAACGAACATGTATTCACCCCCGTATATTCTGCATAGTAGCCCAGCTTTGAATAGCCATGTGTCGATCTCATCATACCTTTCTCTCTCTTTGGTCTTTAACATTGGCTTATCCCATCCTGCATCCTTCCTCCAAGAAATATGACCTTCGATTGGGGAATCCATTGTGACGACGCAGTGCATTTCACAACTGTGTTGTGTGTTGTTCGTATCGTTCATAGCACTCGATATATATCTATAGAAGATGAGTTTTAAATAATCTACTCGCTATCGTCGAAACCTATATAGATTCTAGGACTGCTGTACTTTGCAATAGACGAATTATCCTTAAGTTCACGTCTAACTTTCATAAGCGCCTTGCCTAACAGATTCTCTTTCCAATGATCTATATTATCTAACGCTGTCTCTATAGGATAGCCTATTCCCCATATTCCGTCTATAGGACTTGCCTCAGCTAGTATCTTGTCGCCTGTCTCAGTCAGCATTCGCATCAAATGTCTATTCTGAACAAACTTGTACATATTGGCTTCAAATACAATGTTTTCACGAACTGCACTCCACTTGTTATCATCAAATCCCTTGATCTGTCTTCCCATAGCCTTATGCGAATACGGATGCGCCTCATAGCTATCATATATTTCCTTTGCTTTGGTCATATCATTGAATGTCACTGCCTTATAATACATCATGTATTGTTCTGCAGTAGCAAATTTCAATCTATTCTTCGTAGTGAATGGAGATCTTTTCCATTGACAAAGATACGAGTTATCGTCCTTGAGTCTCCAGAAGAATACATAATGGTCCATTGTCCTAGGCAGTGGGTCATCGGAAACAACTACGTTGTCGGCAGTACTTGACATGCTAACTCCGTTACTTGTACTAGTGTTCACCATAATGTAACAATGTACCTTAGACGACGGCAGGCTTCAAACAACATGTACGGCATACGTATACACTTGCAACAGCGTTGCTATACGACACAGAAGAACACAACATAAACATTAGCAGTAAACAGACATATCTCTATAACTATGGCTACAGGACAACCTAAAGTCCACTCGCTATATCCTAATCGCCATGACAAAGTATCTGCCATATTAGAGGATGAGAATCTCTGTCTTGACTTCTATGACATGGATGATGACGACGCATGTATTAAACGACGTGTCACTAGCATAAAGGGTATGTTTATATGCAGGAATAAGAACTGCATTAAAGGAAGATGGTCAAGCAAGACAGTGGCAATAATTATACGTATGTATGATGGAGCACTATATAATGCCAGAGTATACTATCAACATTGTGAACTCTGTGATAAACTAGCTAAACCACTACTGGATAAATCATATGAAGAAAGAGTTACGTACTGGGTCAAGAAATGGTGTGGAGCACATGTAGAGAAACCCAAGGGTCCATATAAGAAGAGTAAGCGTCCACACAACACCGATTTATGTGAGGGATGTAGAGATAACAACTGTCCTTGGGTTACTAAGTCCTGAACACTATTCTAGCATAGTGATTTTAAAACATATAGTAGTGTGCAACTAGTAACACGCAACAGGTTGCTGCTACCACTATTACAATGGACGACATTACTGAAGGATACCCTCGACAGGGCACCCTCTTAGTGCCTGTATGCAGAGCTGTGAAGGTCCATCTGAACAATGTCTCGATTAATAATATTAACATATGGAGAGAGGATAACGAGGGTGTACGCAGTGATTACTTCAGGTATAAAGCGAATATATCTGATATCGATGCGTATGCTATTAAAGATCAGATAAGCCACTGTGCACAACGACTATCATTAGATGTATCCGAGGCAGTGTGTTATACTCCGCTGCTTACTGGAATATTTAGTGGAGATATAGTAATTAGATGGGCATTTATATCTGGCGGCAAATATGAGTTCGGTCATACTCCAATGATATCGTTACCCGATACAAGTGACCTTGAGGTCAAAGGCACATTCCGTATGAGTGTGATAGCAGTAATAGAGAGAGATGGTGAGGTACAAAAGATGATAGGATTTATTGTAAGGGATCTCATTGCTACCGACGGATGTATGACGTTTATAGAAGACTGTGAATATTTAAACTGCGCTATTGATCTTGGAGAGTCCAGTACGAGTGCAAACTAATGGACTAGTCGTACGTATACACTAAATGATTTTAAATTAAAACATCATCAGTATTGTTGCTGTATAATCGTATACCGTCAACTACAAAGTATTTATAGTCTTTCAGACTCTACATTCGTATCCCTCGTTGTCGTTAACATACATGAGTATTCTAGTGAACACTACAGGTCTATTGGACATCTTGATTATGTAATATACCAGATCTTCATATGTATGAGTACCAGCAAAACACTGTATACATGTAAAATCTCCTGTATATATTTCAGGTCTCTTTATACATTCAGTTATATTGCATGGAGGATCAGATAGTTTCATTAACTTTGGTATACATCTGTAAACTGTCTTATCAGTGCACCCACAAGTGGTACAGTTCTCGTATACGATAATACACATATTTAGATTATATTCTAGTGAGGTCTGTTACGACACACGTAGTAATTACGACAGAGTCGTGGATACGAATTATGAATAGTTATAGTTATATTTTAAACAAAGGGAACATTGCATTTATTTTGTAGGAACAGTATAACACTAGATATACTGCCACATGTGGCCGCTCTATGAGCTAATGCATCTGCATGTGTATTTCCAAAATCACCAGAATGTCCTCTAGTATGCCTGAACATCGTAGTTCCTCCTCTCTCTGTTCTTCGTTCTATCAATAGACGTATATATCTTATTATATTACCCCATTCTACATCTCTCCCATGGGATGTTTTCCATCCATTTGACTCCCATTTATGATAGTACTCTGTTATGCATCTGATAGCATAGTTAGAATCTGTTATTATTACAATATCTTGATCTCCATGATTGGTACATAAAGCATATAATATAGCACATAGTTCAGCTCTATTGTTTGTCTGTTTACCTGCAGGTAGTTTCGATGAGACATTATCTGCTGAATCTTTGGAGTAGAATATGCCTATACCACAAGAAGCATCAGATATTCCATTGTTTATGCAACTACCATCTGTCCATATGCATAATGATTCCATGTTTGATGTAGTTGTAGCAACGTGTTGCATAAGTTTTAAATATAAAATCAAACAGTTACTTTATGCATGTCGTTGTTGGGAAGTCAAAGATCTCAGGTGGCTATGTATCCATTCTATACCTTCCTCTCTTACAGCTTTAATTATAGCCTCAGCAGCCAAGATATGATGCAAGTTTTTCAAGCCACTTCTCCATCTGTATATTAGCAGAATTACTCCATGCTCTATCATACTGATACAGTTAGGCTCATTAGATGTACACCCAACCCTTATTCTCGCATTACCCTTGCAGTCTACAATCAAAGATGGTATGTCAGTCTTTACACCACTGCTGCATCGAGTGTTCATGCGTGATAGTATTTTCATAAAGTTTTCGAATGTCATGTGTTCTCCCATGTTTTCTTCACTGACTTTCGCTCCACACTTGCCATGATCACACCCAAGGGAGGGTTGGGGAGAAGGCGAAGAGTATTCAATAGGTAGACGTCGAGATTGACTGAAGAGTGGTTGAGTTCGAATAGAAGACATTGTAACGTATATACATATCACAGGGATACTACTGTACTAACTGCAGCATAGCTGCATACAACACAACGTTCGCCACCATGTACATGAAGATAACATATGATCAGTTGAAGCAAAAGCTTGAGAAAGGGGCTAGAATAAGATGGTGCGGGTGTGCAGAGCGTGGCTCTATTTTGGTTCATCTCATAAAGGGCAGTCTAGACTCATTCGTGACAGTGGATATTGGGAGCGTAATAGACAACTGGAGATCCGTAGGGATACTAAGGAATGGAGGAGCAGCAAAACCACTCACAGATGTAGGCTACATCCCTGTGAAAGTAGATCTCTTTGTATCATATAGAAATGCAACTGTGTTAGGTATCAACATATCAGGAAACTGCACCACAGAGTCTGGTAAAATATACGAGCGTATCGACGGATGTACCTGCGGCTATGATATAGAGCTCGATATGAGAGGAGAAACAAGAGGTGGATTCCCACTGCCATCGGTGCCTATACTGTCAGTAGCACTATGGTGCAGCTGTGGGTACAAATACTTTGTATCTACTATGAATATAGACAGAGACTATTGTGTCACTGCGCAGTCTCAGTCGCAACTGGTCTCTATGCTCATAGATCAACTGATATCTCACAGACCATTGTGGCTAGTGGGATGGAACTGCTATTCATTCGACAACACATGCCTCTCATACAATGCTATTGGAACAGAATACAGCAGATACTTCAAGAAAGCAAAGATAAGTACTGCCAGCATTGTAGACTATGGCTACATAATGGACATTCCAGGTATCTACAATGTAGATCCTCTCGTGTATATGCAGAGAAGTCCATCATTTATGAAGCAATACAATGAAGACTTCAGTCTCTATGGAGTAGCATCAAAGCTAGGTGTCACAGGAAAGACAGAGATGCCGGATCTCTACTCTGATCTTAAGCCTATTGACATCCTTGACTACAACATGAACGACTCTATGATACCAGTAGAGATATGGATAAAGACAGGTCTTATCGAGGAGATACCTAGTCTAGCATTAGCATCGTGCTGCCATATATATGATTGCTGCAGATACATGACAAGTGTTACAGCGCGCTGCCCATTATCGGCAGAGGCTATGGCAATAGGGATGAAGATAGATTGGTCAGAATGCGAACCTGTACCAGAATACAAGGGTGGCGAGGTCTTAGATCCAGTCAAAGGAGTTCATGACAGCGTTGTAGTATGTGACTTTTCATCCATGTATCCCACAATAATGATAGATGCTAACATATCACCCGAGACTCTTGAAGTTCTAGAACCTGACCATCATGCGTATGGAGACGTATGGTATGACGATCATCATGTTTATGTGAGAGCAGACTCAAGTGTTGCGAGATTTCCAAGGACGGGTGACAGTCTCATACGTAGACTGTTATCAAAATACGTATCCCTTAGAAATAAGCACAAACGACACAATCCTACATATGCTGGCACTCTGAAGGTAGTAGCTAACAGTATATATGGATCGTTAGGATATAGTGAGTCTCCGTTATACAATCCACTTTGCGCCATTGCTACTACTGCCATAGGAAGATACTGTCTGGGACTCGCATGTAAAACGTTCGAAGACTATGGTATGAGAGTTGTATACGGGGATACGGATTCGTGTATGGCCAAGGGTACTGTCCTAACTCGCAGCATGTATAAGGGTAGTACAATGGATCATGCTAAGTATGTACTATCTAGACTTAAAGAAAGATTGGATGAGACACCGTTCTCGAATATGAAGATGGAATTAGAGAAGCATCATAGGAGAATTATTCTATTGAAGAAGAAGAAATACTGCCATATTTCTGATGATGGTGTCATTGAGTACAAGGGTATGTCAATAGTCAGACGAGACGCTCTAGGTATATGCAAGAATGCATGTGAGGCTATATCAGGGATACTGTTAACGTCAAAGTCTACTGAAGAGTCTAGGAACAGAATAGCTCAATATATATCAGGTGTTGTATCGCTATGCATATCTAAGAGGCTGTCTCCTAGTGATGTGTCTATGGTGAAGAAACGAAACCAGAAGAGATGCTACGTGTATACTGACGAAAATGGTGAAGAGAAGAGTATTCCTATAGATATGTCTGTAAACACTGTCACTGGATTCAGTGTTCCAACTGTACTATCATCATTCAGGCAGGAGGTTTTGAGAATAACAGTTCCATGTGGACTAGGGTCGCTATCTGATATTATGGAAAGGTCAGATGTACTGTTCTAGTTAATGTCACGATATTTTAAAATATGTCTGAGATGTTGTCTATAGTTCTGATGGATGTAAGATTATTCTGTCATCTGCTGCTGTTACTATATGTTTGTCTTCACATCTATTAGTACATTCTATAACATCCTGAATCACAGATCTATAGTCATTTAGCATGTTATTTGAAAGTTCACCATGGGATGTTATCTCTTCTGCACATTTGGGATGATAAGTGAAAGTATATCTTTGAGTGTCGACACATGAAGTTGGATAGAGAAGTGTTAATGTTGTTGCACGTTTAGTTCTTTTCTTACATGGAATGGCCCTGTCGATTATCTCAAGACAGAGAATGCAGACATTAATATTGTTTCGACACATGATGATTGTTAGACTCGATGCGTATGTGATTCTTTGCAACTATGTTGCATCTATTACATCATGCGCTACAATGTCTCTTAATACACAGCAGCAAAGAGTATTCGATGCCTGCATTACAGGAGATTCTAATATCTTTTGTACAGGAGAAGGAGGCACAGGAAAATCATGGCTACTAGAAAAGATTGTCCAAACACTCAGAGCAGACGAATCTCATAAAGATAAGCTAGTAGCTGTAGCTGCATCTACTGGACTGGCTGCATTTAATGTGGGCGGAATAACATTGCACAGTTTTGCTGGAGTTCAAATAATAGAGAACAATGTTGAGGAGATGATAAAGAGAGCACGCAAGGGTAGATCTTATGCTAATTGGATCGATACCCACATACTCATTATTGATGAAGTATCTATGATATCGGCTACATTCTTTGACAATCTCTCTCGTGTAGCACAGGATATACGAGGATCCAGCAAACCCTTTGGAGGAATACGCTTGATAATGTTCGGTGATTTTCTTCAACTTCCTCCTGTCTCTAAAGGTAACAGACGAGTGAATAGAGTCTTCGAGAGTGTCGCATGGAAGAATATGTCTGTTCAGTGCTTTATGCTATCCAGTATAATACGGCAGTCGGATACAGTCTTCAAGAACGTGCTATCATCCCTTAGAGTTGGAGTATGTGATGCCCAGATACAAGAGTATCTGAACAATCTATCTAGGGACTTAATGTACAGTGATTCTATCGAGCCAGTGAGACTCTTTTCACTTCGTAATGATGTTGATGAGTATAACAATCAGAGACTCGAACGTATTCAGTCTAATGCTCGTGTTTACAATTCAGTTGATCGTGGAGATGCCAATATGCTCAAACAGTGTGTCGCACCCAAGTCCATAACTCTAAAGACAGGAGCACAGGTAATGATAATAAGGAATCTCAATTCTGAAGTTGTCAACGGAAGCCTTGGCACTATCACTGGATTCAGGTACCAAAGTGATACTCGATCATTCAGTCCTATCGTGAGTATTCCAATTGCAGACGGCAGCTGTACCAGCATCGCACTAACTCCATGTTCATGGGAGAGCATTGGTCCTGATGGAAAGCGGATAATAGCAGTGCGTGCTCAAGTACCTGTAATACTAGCATGGGCTACTACCATTCACAAGTCACAGGGACAAACAATACCAAGATTGACTGTTGATCTCGATGGTATATTTGAATGCGGACAAGCATACGTAGCACTAAGCAGAGCTGTAGACTCTTCGAATCTTCAAGTCAAGAACTTCACTAGAGGCAAGATCAAGGCAGATACAGAGAGTGTAGAGTTTTATCGAAGACTCAAGACACAGCTTGACGGTAATAGTACAAGCGGTGGAACTACAATCAGTGCACCTCCCAGACCCAAGACATTCATAGGTTTCGGTGACTGACAGATATCTATGTCATAGATTTTAAAATCATTTAGATACATAGACTATTCGTACTTTGATCTAAGACTTCCAAAGTTTGACATGAACATGGCAGATGTAGATGTATCTGGAGTCTCGAAGTCACCCTCCAATAATGACAGCTTTGTGTAGTCTGTAGCTTCGAATGTTTCAATCCATCCTAAACTTCTAGTCATCATTCCTTCTCGAGTAGTTATGGGATGGATAGATGCCTCTGGTCTGTATGAGAACATCAAAGATAAATCATGGATTTCGAGTTCTGATATACGTATTGAGTAGTAATTAGATACTACTCTAATACCGTTTTCACAGATGCGTCTCGTATCACCCTTGTGCTTTGATATCAAGGCTAGTATTTCAGAACTGTATGCAGATCTTATGTACTTGCATAATCTTGAACCAACATCTTTGGGTTTACATAACACATGTACTACGTCAGGGTACTGGTCGTTGACCCACCTAGGCTTGCATAGGTCCACAAGAGTCATTAATTGGGACTTCGTGATATCAGAGAGTTCGAATTCTACAAAGGTGTACTCGCATGTGGGCGACAGGTGTATCTTACGGTAGCATCCAAGTATAAGGTCTGATATGAAATCATGAGAAACAGGATCTCTAGCTTCTGCTCTATGCGAGTCCAGTGCTGCCTGCTGAGCTGCGGCACACACACTTGATATACCTCTCACAGACGGTGTTCCTATATCTTTTATTCCGTCATTAGATAAAAGCGTGTTGCCTGATCTCTGTTTAACATAGAGTGAGCCAGTATGAGGTCTATAGAAGCACGACGCTACTATTTTCGATACTCTTGTCATGTCACCTAGATTGCCTTGTGATAACTGCTGTCTTTTCACATCCTCCATTCCTCTTATAGACTCCTGCACGAATGAATCTGCAGTTGACTCTGATATAAATCTCTGAGACATACCAGTAATATGCTTTTCTTTGTTTCTAGAGCACTCACCCAGCACAAGTTTATGTTTAAACTCTTTCACTTGCTTTGCACTTAGTGTTGTGAACTCAATGAACTTCGCATTATCACTATCGTCCTTATCTACGATTCCATTGTCGAAGTCTCTTTCAGCACATATTTCCTTGAACTTCTGTCTCCCGATCTGAAATGCAGCAAGCGGCAGTATATCCCATGACTCACATTCTGCAATCGAATCGATATCGAACACGGGGTATATATGGGCTTCATCGCCATCGAAGTCTCCATGGAACATTGAGAATGTCTCAGGATGTATTCCTATACAGTCCTTCTTCCAAAACTTTACTCTCATGGGTTGTGTATTGCCAAAGTGCAATGATGGCGGTCTCACTACAATAACCCAATCTCCTTCTTTCAAGTCTGTCTCTACATACTTACCTCCCACATTTCCATCTTGATCGTATACCTTCTTACAAACTCTCATACGTGATGCCAGATTCTGAGATATCGCGATATACGATCTTCCGAACTCCCATTGTGGAGTAGCTATCAGTCTGCCACTACCAGCTACAGGCGTTGACATTATGATTCGATAGGTTCCATGCTTTGTATAGTTAGTTCTCTTGAGTCTCTCGATGTAGTCATCTCTCTTGCCTGCAAATGCAAACTTGGATGCTGCATGGTATTCTGTAGCAATATCCATGGTTCTCATTGACATTGACTGCGGGGGTAATACAATGTTATCTGGAGTTCTACACATGTGCCCGAAACATTGCGCGTGTACACGACATCCTGATTCATAATCACTAAGTGTGTTGACATCACATGTCCGAAATCTTTCTCCGTCTTTGAACTTCGAGAATCTAATCCCCGATATTCTGTACACCCCTCCAATATCAGCTCCTGCATAGACACGTCTCTGAAAGTGCTGTGGTTCCATTTCGCTAATCGATGTACATTATGGCAACAGAGTTGCGTGTACTACATCGTGAGATATTACGGTACCTGTTGATTGTTACGATTAGACATTTTAGATTTACAAAGATACTTTAGAATAACGTGTATATAACAAACTTCCATTATACATATAAATATAAAGACATGGCACCATCAAAGTCCTCCGTCCATACCATAGTGAACGTATATGCAGACGGGGCATGCTCATCCAATGGAAATGCAGATGCTGCGGCATCTATAGGGGTGCACATTGCAGAAGAGCCAAATAGAAACATATCAGAGCGGGTAGGCAGCGCTCTTCCTCAGACTAGTGAGACAGCTGAGATACTGGCAGTCTTTCAGGCTCTGAGTATGTGCAGGAAAAAGAAGGAGGCAACCATATACACCGATTCTGCGACATGTGTAGCATATTTCAATGCGCCATGTCTTCAGTGGCACAGAGTTGGATGGAAAATGTCGGATGGTTGTAGACCACCGGCTCTCAGTCCCATTAGAGCCACTGTAGAGTTAATACGAGAGCTTCGGATTCGGGGGAAGAGAATTAACATAGTAAAGGTGAAGGGTCACTCTGATAATAAGGGTAATACCATTGCAGATAAACTTGCAAGAGAGGCTGTAAAGAAAAAGTCTATGAGATACCCTCCTGCTACACATGGTATGTTAACGTACATAGAGAAAATAGAGAGAGTTGTGCCATTACCAGATACGCAGCAAGAGAACAATCAGATATCACCTCATTCTGCCCCAGAGTCATTCTATTCCTTAAGCGATAATGAAGATGATAAAGAGACAGTTCCTCATCGAGTTAAAGAGGATAGTACCAGTGATATAGTTGATAGACTTCGATCTCTATCATCTAGACTAAATGTAACTGCTTTAGAACTAACAGAGATATCTAGAGAGCTTCCAAGTGCCAAATAAATGAAATGAGTTTTAAAATAAATAATTTGATACATATGGCACAACTAACACATCAACGAACTTACTACATGTAAAACATGTGTGCTGCTAAATGATTATACTGTTTCTGAGTTCATCTTGAATGAGAAGGGCTATACAAGACTTCCTCTGTCATAGAGAGTATGAATAATATGAGGCCATTTACAATCCCGTTGGTGGTGACACTTGTAATATAGTTAGCTCTACAACTTTTCTACTTTAAGAGCGTAACTCGCGACACCTGTCGCGCTTGTATACATGAACTGAATACTATCCTATTTCATAGCATTATCGTTCAGACATATCCAGGAATCATTTCCAGACCAACATTATGACAGCCATTATCCGAATTAAATGCGGCACTGAGTTCCATACTCTAACTGTGGATACTGGTAAAGACTCTCTCTTTCACGAACATGCCACTCCTATTCCCACCAACTTAGAATATGAGATTGCAGATACTAGCATGATGTCACTTACTGCCATCCTTTCAGCTATAAATGGAAAGATATTTGCAGACATGCTTATATTAATGTTTTCTACTGAGGAAGCTATCAGAAAGATGACTGGGTTTGAAATCATGTATGTATGTGCTAAGATGAATCTACTTCGAGAAGATGTTAGAACCATGGCTGCAAGAAAGTACATATATAGAGGTCTGATGGATGAAGCTTTATCGTTGAAGAATGAGTCTATGAAGATTATTCCAACTAAGAAGATACTAGCAGACGAGACTGGAGATTCTGATCAAGTCTGCGATGATACAGCATTCGAAGTTCAGAAGGAAGCCGAATATCCATGCGAATGGGCATCTGCTAAGAGAACTAAGAAGAAGAAGGGTAAAAGAACAGATCGTCCAGCTGAAAAGCCTGCACTGTATGGGGCTGATTATGGTGAAATAAAGGCATGTGATGCTAGAGAAGAGTCAGGCTATTATGAGAATGGTAAGTATTAGTTGGAATCACACAGTTTTATGAGTTATTACGGCCTTCATGTCTATAACGATTATGATTTTAAAACACTCATAATAGGCTTAAGAGTCTCTTTCATCTAATCCATTGAATGGCAAGAAACGAGACAACCATATATTGTGAAGAGCTAAACTATCCTCATAGTATTGCTCATAGTTATTGCTATCTTGGCCTATGTCTAGGTCTTCGTTAGTTATCTGGGAATTTAGTTCATCTCTTCCCTCGAGAAATGTTCCTCTATCACAGTCACAATATTGGTGCAGGTCTAGATAACCTGTATCCTGGCAAATAGTGCATTCGACTTTGAGAGCTTCCATTATTTCAGAGTATGTTGATGCGACCCGGGTCGCTTGCGGCACTTTGCAACTTCATGCTTTAATTGCACTATCAAAATGGCTGACATTAGACAGTTTACTCCTGAAGAGATTCGTGAGGCAGTAATCAAATGTCTCGAAAAGTTTAGATGTAACCCGCCAATTTCATTGATCGATAGCGAGCCTCTGCTTACATCTTCATGTGAAGTAGAGTTTGAAGAACTTACAGGTGAGCCTAATCCCGAAGATATGGCTGATTCCAGAGCTACTATACAGCAAAACAATAATTTATTTGTTGTAAATTTAATGTGCGAGCATGGGTGTAAATGCAAACAATTGGCTATGGTAATGAAACATGCTCATCTAAGAATATCCCAGTATATGCAATGCCATCCTATCGAGGTGGAAAAGTGTGTAGATCTATGCTTACAAACTGAGAATGTAGATGAGATAATTGAAGCAGTGAAGAATGTCTCGATAGTACCTATATGTAGTGAATGGAACATCGTTATAGATTATCGTATGCAGCATTAAAATTAATGTATATCGTGATTCGAGTACTTTTAAACACGCCATTAGCATTTAGTCTAACAAGCTTTATAATACACTCATACAGTGAGATTGAACTGCATTTATCTTATCGTAAAATGCAACTCGCGACATTCGTCGCGCTTGTATACACAGTGTGAGGTTACCATATACCATATAGTGTACGATCGAAAATCTTGAAGAATCACTTCTCTACTGGCACTATGCACACAGTTATTAGAGTTATGCGCGACAATCAGACGTGTATCGTAGGGCCTGACTCTAACGGCAAATGTTGTTCGTATGGCGATGTTTCACCAACTTATCCTAGTATTGACTGCACAATCAGAGGTACTAGTATGACTTCGTTCGTATCCATCATCGGTATTGTGAATCATGAAGTACTGGTAGATATGCTCAGTACAGTGTTCTCTGCAAGCAAAGTCATTAGCTCACTGAGTGTATTTGAGATAATATACGTATGCGCGAAAATGGAGATATTACAGAAGGAAATAGTTGGTACATCTGTAAGAAAATATATATATAAAGGCTTAATGGATGAGGCCCATAGATTGAGAAAGGAATCTGTTGACGTGGTATCGGTTGAAAAGACGATATTCATGGAGGATAGCGTGGACTTTGGCTTTGTGGTCCCAGAGCGTCCAGAATCTAAGTCTAAGTTCGAGTCCTCTATTGGAGTGAACACACCAGAAGAATCTGACTGAATGATCTCATTAATATCGAGTTTAACAAATGTGGAATACGTTAAAAGAAAGCAAGGAGAGACAGCGAGTGCTGTATACTCGGTATAGCAGAGCACATCATTGCTCAGAATGAAGAGAAATCGTAAGACTTCCTAGTTATGCTTCATAACACACTGCACTAGTAAATGATAAAGGACCAGTACCGAACATCCATTATCTTTAAGAATATGTTATTTAAAACCCTGATAATAGCAATGTTATATGTCATAGTTTACTATTTGCATATTGTTATTCTACTACTCTAAGTTAGTATTTATTGTTTTATTAGTTTTGATGAAGTTATTTCTAGTATGCGTTTGGCATCCTGTATTATGTTTAATGTATTTTTATTTTAATTATGCGAGCATTGTATTACAAGACTAATCTTTATCTAGCAACCTTATATAGCACTATGTTCAATTGCAACATAGTTGCGTAGTGTCACAGCAACAGCAGTACTATGATAATGATGACGAATACATGCAAAGCTTGTGGATCAACTCTCGAGACTCGAGATGTTCAAATGAGATCAGCTGATGAAGCCCATACATCTATAACGTCATGTCCCAATTGTCCAGTGAATCCCAACAAAATAAGCTCTAGTAAAACACCTATGATGCCACTCAGGGGTATGTGTAGAAGAGTTCGTAGATCACTGCCAGTTGTACCAAGGTTTTCCAATAATGTTAGGAGTCTATTCGCTCTCACTGCAGATATTCCATCGACACATAAACTGATGGACATTGAATTGAATTCACACCATTTAGTTCAGTATTCGCAGTTCTATAGCAGGCGAGCATCAAATGATACATCTGATAGACTGCTATCTGCGTTCTCTGTCATTAATGGAATGTTCAAAGGAAACTGTGTGAGTCTCAAGTGCAATAGGAACATAGGCATGTGCGTAACTCTCGATACATACGACATGCTAGCACCATCTGATGACACAAACAGTCAAGTTGTAATTAGAGGCACCTATGCATTATTTGACAAGATCTTAGGTCACAACACATACATTTACTCTGAGTTCAATGACAAGAACAGGAAGCTTATAGTTGAGCTTGGACATGAAGCTCCATCCAACTATGCATTGGAGAATCTCATCGCTGTTATCTATGGTTATGGAGTAATACCTAATACCATAGGCAGCTATGTAAACTCTGACACTATAGCTGTGTTCAGTAATCTTTCTCCTAGAGGATGGGATACTAGTGCACCCCCAGAGACAGGTCACAAGTTTACATGCAAGCCTGATGGTCAGAATATGTGGTTACTCTGGATAGGAAACATATGGTACAAGTTCAGTCCTCGATGCAAAGGAGGGATCAGAGCATGGACTTGGAGCAACAGCGCTAGTGATCGAATAGTAGTGCTCAGTGTCGAAGATATGGCTTCATATGGGTACGTAGTTATTGACTGTTTCACCAATGAAAGTGGAGACATAGCTAACTCATCAAGAGACATAAACTGGGTCATCAACACTGCTCGGACCATAGCAAGAGTTAATCCCAAACTCCCCTTGATAATACGTGAATACTTCGATGACTATTCGTCTGTTATTGAGTACAACAAGCGATTACTATACCCTATCGATGGGGTGGTAGCAATAAGAAATGGTAGCACTGAGATTCTCAAGATAAAGCCCATAAAGTCCATAGAACTTGCTCTTGCAGAGGACGGTAAGCTTACAACATCAGATGGAACAGTAGTGATTCAGTGTCCTGCTCACATTGCTTCTCTGTATGAGCTACATTCAATACTCGAGGTACGATTCGAAGTCTCTAACTCCAATAGCATCAAGGTTTTGGACATCTTCTCGAGAGTCGATAAGACGAATGCAAATTCAGACAGTGCTGTATCCAATGTTATAAGGTCTGCATACAAGGTCTTGACCCCCGAAGACAATGAGAGAAGAGCTGCGCTACTGTGGTGCAATAGTCTGCGCAAGAACCTGCACATGTTGGCTCTTGAGCGAACATCCAGCAATAGCATTGTCGTTGACATTGGCACCGGGACTGGTCAGTCTTTGGATTCTATACCGCAGCTCGAGTCAATCTCATATGTGTTCATAGAGCCAGACGCTAGTAGGTGTAAATCTATTGCTAGAAGACTCGGAACACGAAAGATTCTAAATGCGCCAACTGACATAATTCCTATGATAAAGTCATTAAAGACTAGGGCTGTGAGATCTCTCATCATGAACTGTACTGTATCTGATATCCTGCAACATGATAAGGTATCTGATGTGCTGTTTAGTGAGACGAGAGCCATTATGTGCACATTCAGTATGCACTTTGTTGTGAACGAACTTCATTATATTGCTTCTAATTATGGTATTCCTGTATATGGCTGCGCATATGTTTATGATGGTATGAATAACGATGGAATTCTTGTGAATGAACATGGAGTGGTTATGAGACAAGAAGATCATGATACTGCTACTGTCAAGTGGGGAGGAGATAAGTGCTACAGTGAGCCTATGACTTTACGTAGGGATTATGCCGGTATAGGTCACGTTGTCCCTGGATTCGAGATCACTGGAGCTCCTGATAGAACTGTAGCTAGTGGCGCATTCGATATATGCAAGCACGTGATGGTAGTGACTCCATAGCCCAGTTGCAGCGTTGCTGCTTAAAACCACAGAGATACGGATTAAGATGTCTGCTATCGAATCTACTCTCGTTGGTTCGTATATATTTAGGGAACAAATCAAGAACATCTTAAGACCATATGACTTTGCAAATCTTCTTAGAGCATGCAACCTGAAACCAAGAGAATATGAAAAGAAAACATATCTAACTCCAATGAACGAATTATTCTTTGTTAAGCAACTCTATCCAATAATAGATGAAATGGACATGAAGATTATAGTAATAGGTAGAGATCTTCTGAAAATGGAAGCTCAACTCAGTGTATCTAGTAAGATCTGGAACAGCAGTATACACGGGCAGCATATCTCAGTACTAGTATTGGTAATGTGTAGAGACCCCAAAGATCTCAGTTCTATAGAGAGAGTGGAGCAATGTATGCGCTCTAGTTCCAACATATCTATGGACTTCATGTATATTCGAGCGACATCTAGAACTGTGTATGAAAGTTCTCTATGTGTCACAGATAGAGACTTCGAGTTCTTAGATGAATCATCATGTATCGGTGCAAATATACTTGATATTCATGAGGATAGTAGTTTAGGATTGTATAATGTCTTTACAAAGATACCTGAATACGAAGGACGTGTAAAGGATATGCTAGTCAGTAAATACTCAAATATGTACTCAGAGATCTACCAAACATGCTATATTACTAGCGCTGAGATGGAACTAGGAGTTAGCACCGTGTATAGCGGTAACATAGGCATAGTCTCGAATACAGCCCGAAGGGGGACATGGAATAGTGTTATCTTAGTGCTTAGTTTTGAAGATCTTTCCACCATCTGTAATGAGATTATTGCAACTGCTATAGTAATACCATTTACTTTTAATTCATTTTAAAACACAAACCCAATAGAGTATAAACAGTGCTGTCTGCCGTGTATTCGTATCATTATCATATGCTATCATTCAATCGTCAAACCCAACATTGGAGACTGCAGCTCTCTTTCGATGAATCTTATTTACGTTAATAGGCTCAGGTACACAGGAGGTCTGTGCTCTTCCATTGTGCCTATTAGAAACTGGACGAGGAGCAATATCATATTCGTCATCATCGTCATTGCTGTTATCGTTATTCATAGAAACTGATGCAAACATCTTCTCTAGACTAGGAGTAGGCTTGATCACAGCACCATTAACCTTTATGGTGTTCTGTGGCTTTGTCGTTGAAGATTTACGGTGGCGAATAGGAGCAGGTGATGGTCCTACGTTGTCATTCTCATCATCATCTTCATCGATAAACCCTATGTAACGTTTAGAGTATTGAGATGATGTTACTGACATTGCTCTCTTTGTCAAGTCAGGATCAATATTACCTGATGTGTATTTGCGTGATAGATGACGAGACTTGCTGGAATGATGGGACTTACTAGAATGATGCGACACTCTAGAGGTCTCCGAAGGTGCTCTCGAAGATACCCTAGCTCCTTCAGGCCACATAAACCTAAACCTATCTCCAGGATCACTCATAGGTGCTGGACATCTAATCTTCACATCTCTGTCTCCTGCCACATACCTGTAGACATCATCTAATGTCAAACTCAAAGTCTCTGGATCTATACCTTCTGAATATCTGTCTTCATTGAGAACTGCAATAAGATTCTCCAATGTTATCTTTACATTTTTCATAGACGTACGAGTAGATTGATCCTTCGATGACTTAGAGAACAGCGACATAGTGAGTATCTAATTAGGTTTGACGGTACTGACAGTAAAGTTGGACCAGCTAGTGAGTGAGTTTAGCGACATGTTGTCGCAGTCTATCTCTGTAGCAAGCGAAAGGCAATTGAGCTGTGTGTAGTTAGTCGTTAATGCTCTCCACAACTGATTTATAGTATGCTTGTCATCTGTTGTTGCCACATTCCATGCACGCTTGTAGGCATACGATGTGGTATTAAACACAAACTCTACAGATGGTCTCCCAGTCTCTGGTGATGTTGTTACGTCTGCCATCTTTCTGAACCAGCAACATGGGTCTTTGGGATCGGATCTGAAATAGTATGTGAGTCTTTCATATATCTCAGGCATGAAGTCTGCATTTGTCCATCCTACAATACCCACTACTGTAGTACCATCGAGGATTATATGTTCAGGTGAAACGTTTCCATGACACAGAACTGCATCACTGATGTAACTGTCAGATCCCTGTTCTGTCCAGTCTGTGTCATTCAAAACTCCTAGGGCCTTATCAAAGAATACCTTGGTCCTTATATACGCTATTGGCGAGGCAGTTCTGAACACTCCATCATTTATGTGCCCAAAATACTTTGATGTCTTCTTAGCAAGCAGCCACATGAGTGCCTGCACTTGAATGAACACTGCATCGAGTTCATCTTCAGTAAGTGAGCTGTACACAGACTTTAGAGTTTGTCCCTTTATGTAAGTCCTTATACCAATAGACACGAACTTATTGTAATGCCTAAAGACCTCTTTCAGTCTGTATCGAGGCACCTGAGTAACATCACATGCAATTAATACTGTAACATGATCTCTACTAGTAACATCGGTCTTTACAGGACCCCACTTTGCAACAAGAATCTCATCGTCGCCTCCATCTTTGTACACTATCTGAAAACAGATGCTAGTGTCAGTCTTTGATAGTATCTTGGATGCTGCAAAGTTCTCAATACGAAGACTGAATGGTTCTGGTTCACCCACATGTATCACAATGCTATCATTCTTCTTGCTTTCATGTGACCTTCGTTTTATAATGCCACCTAGATCCAGTTGCCTAGGTGCTGCTTCATCACAGCTCCGGCGAGAGTTGATACTGAAAAGACCCATTGAATACTACTGCGCTGACACAATCGGATATGACTAAGTCGTATGGAGCCTTGGCAAGTATATGATTATCTTCTGTAGTACATGTGCACAGCAGCCCTAGGCGCTGGCATGATGTACACCACTTGCCTACAATACAGTCACCGCGTGATGCTATCTCATCGTCGCAGCACTGGAGTCCTGATGATGATGTAGACTGGACCTCCATCTCTCCCCACGCAACTCCCCCACCTCGGGCCCTACCATCAGGAGTACGTAGCGAATTCTTGCCTACTTTCACATGGGATATCTGGTGACGTTCTCGCGACATCTGAGTCTGATTGAAAACTCTTATCATTCCAAGTGATGCTTTGGTGACTTCAAACTTCGTATTTCCATCATCATCAAATACTAGAGTCTTGAACAGTTTTCCAGTAGTACCTGATCTTACTATAAACTCATCATCTATATTTGGTCTTTCTCCTGTCTTCACTGCATAGGGAAGAGATGAACAGTTAGATAATAGAGATAAGGACTTTGCTGCTTCATATATTAGTCCATTGGTCTGCCTTGTCACAACAGAAGACATGCCCATTACTATATCAGGTACAATTTGACCATGAACAGGATGATACGCAATAGGCATGTCTTCGTAGTTAGTGATTACTGCAATGCCTTTCTGACCATGTCCCATAGACAGCTTGTCTCCATCTTGCAACTGTTGATGACTTCGAATCTTTACATTAATATCACCATTGTTGAGTTCAGTAATAGCATGTACGACTCCAGTAGATGTGTACCCTACTGCATATCTCGATCCTTTCTGTAAAATCTCAGGATTATGTGAACATCCCCTTTGGCATGGGGACTTCCACCACTTGCACAATATCCCGCACATTGTTGATCCAATAGGGAGTATGCATTCATTCCTTGAGATATTATATGAGCAAAGAGACATGGTACTGAATCCCCCATTATCGACATACCTCCTGGATACCATGATGGAGTCCTCGTATGTGTACTCCATATTGAGAAACAGACATTGAGCATTCTCCCCAGGCAAATGGGCAGACATATTAGTATTTCCATCTCTTATGTCTTGAAGCACTGAACTATAAAAAGGCGTTGTCACTACAGGGTCGAATGTATAACACGGTGACACAGCAGCATTTCCAGGACACCATGGGAGACATACAGCTTGAGGTGTTTGAACAGATGCGATTAGTGGTCGTGGTGCCCTGTTCTCATTGATGTATGGAATCAGACTAAAGTATGCAGAGAAGCATGCACGCATCTGATCCTTGCCTTTAGTATCGATCCTAGGCCTAAGGCTAGACTTAACCCTGGATGACTTATATACCTCAATGTTATCAGCCCAATAGCCGTTGCTGCATTGCTTGACAAGAGTTCCAGAGCTTATAGACACTACCACGAGTTTGACGCTATCGTATATGTGTAGACTGAACGCAGGAACCCCCATGAGAGACAGCAATCTATGATGTGAGCATATTGGTACGAGCTCATTGAATGAAATGTCGCAGTACAATCCCATGCAGAATATAGTCCATATGTCCGATGCACGAGTTGTAGTGCCAGTGTGTTTTTCTGCAACGCTATCAGCAACTCTCTTGAGTTCCAATGATGTATTCTCTGAAAGGATTCTAACTCTCACACTACATGCAACCCTTCTTACTCTGCCTGCCTCTGTAGAATGTGACGTGTGACCTGCACACACGAAGCCTATGTACTCGTCGATCCTATAAGCTCTGTTCTCCATATCAGCAACTTTGTCTTCTCCTGCACTCATATCTATACACTCATTGTCATGAAGAGAACCGATGAGTCCCACAGATATCGCTGCGTTATGAGGGTATAGAAATGTTCTGGTGTAATCTGTGCTGTTTCTATAATGATCTGTTTCCATAGCAGCATGAACAGTACTTGCAGACAAAGGAGATCCTGATGAGTACCGAAGCTTGTTTAGGATGTCATAGTGATTCTTAGGCACTGCATTTGTGGATTCTGACCACTGTTGTCGAGTATCTCCACTTAGTTTATATGTAGTTGTTTCAGGTATTGCCCATAGTCTTCCAGAGTCTATCGCAATACTAAGCTTATCATTGAGAGAGTCGATCATATCAACGAAGTTGTTACATTTCTGTAATTCAAAGCAGATGATCTCTGAATTGTCCATATGTCCAACTATGTTCTTGAATTTATTTAGACACGGAATTTGTTCTGATGACACAGCTGCACTTGTTTCAGGCACAGCACTGTGGACCCAGCGTGACCCTTTTGCATCTCTGTAGTCTGCGCATGCATTCCGAAGTGTCATATGATCCTTGAGAGATACTGCATCCAGTGCAGCAAGATCGGTGTTGAGACAGAAGTTCTTGAGAGAGTTGTTTGAAGCCATTGTGTTCTGCATTGAGTGAATACAGCAACTCCGTTGCATCTGCCACATATACCCGAAATTATCTTGATTTTAAGGTATACAATGGAGGAGAGTAGCGGCACATCAGTATCTATGTACGACGATGACGTTCAAGATATGATTGTAGGCAACCTGTTCAGTCGCGGATGGAGACTAAGAGGTACACCTCCCCCAACACTAGAGGACAGCTCTAACAGTAACACATCAGACCACTTGATCATGTTCTATGAAGAAGCTCCTATGTTGAGACCGGATGAATCAAACGTTGCAGACAATTCATCTTTATCTCCAATGGTGTTAAGTTCTAGAATACCTGAGTCCATTGAACTTATTCCTGTATCACTATCATCACTAGGAGAATACTACGACTATTTTAAATCTTGTGTTGCTCAAGATCGTCATGATCAGTTAGTCAGCATTTGCAAGAACGGTAGAAAGAGCCCATGCTTTGATATCAAGCATTGCTATCTGGTCATACCAAGTACCGGTGCAGATCTCATTAACTTCGTGACTGCTAATGTGAGTGGACAGAGATGCGTACCCTTGGTCCCATCATCAACATTGTACAATGTCATGGACTCTCTCTCAGAGATAGGCATTAGCATAGCGCCTGCAGTACACGATACGTGGCCTTTCAATGGGTGCAGAGTCAGAATGTCGAAGTCTTACACGGATTGCACAATAGATGAATCTTCATGGAGACATGATTCCCTCACTAGGAACTTTGACAGACTTTTGAGATGCAGAGCAGTTACAACTGCTACACTCACTGTATCGATTGTTCTAGGTACAGCATACGGAACTAGATCACGGTATCATAATAGAAAAATCCTTGATATTGTAGTTCATGCTATCAAGTAAGCGATGAAGGATCATCAAGAATGCAAAGTCATCAGTTTGTACAGAAGCCTGGGTCTCAGCGTGCATAAGCGATGCGATGGCAGTCCAAGCATTCATCAGTATGCAGCAGTGGATACCCACATCGATTGTCTTGAATTACCACTTGTGACCGACAAAAGTTTCTGTGGTACTCCCTCAACCCCACAGTTCTGCATAAAGCCTAGCGAAGCCTTGAGACTCTCTATCATAGCGATTGT
>NJEV01000223.1:0-29084 GCA_002591385.1 Cordyceps sp. RAO-2017 | reverse complement strand
GGCGGGCGGACGGACGGACGGCGAGCAGGGCAGCGAGGGGGAGGGGACGAGGCAGGGCGCGGCGGCCGCCGCAGGCACTGCTGGAGGACGGGCGTCGGGCGTGCGGAAGAGCCGGGCGCGTGCGGGCGAGGGATTGGAGGCGGACGTACCGGGAATCTGGCGATGCTGGTCCTCGTTGGGCGACGCAGGAGCCATGAGAAGCGGGCGTATCGATACTCGGCGGCGCAAGCGAGGAGAGACGGGGGCGAAGACGGCGACTGGCCAGGGCGAGGGAGAGGAAGAAGAGGAGGAAAAGGAAAAGGGAACAGAGGAGAGGAGAGAGAGAGAGGTTGGAGAGTCGGACGAGATGTTGTTGCAGGTGGAGCTGGCCAAAGGAGGGGAGGGCGGCTTTTCAGAACTACCACTAGCCTGTACCTCGCTCCTCCTGCCTCGGGCACACCACCTACCTTAGGTACGATGTAGGCGGCGAGGTAAGCGAGCCTCGGGTACCTCGCCCTCAGCAGGACGCCTACCGGTACCTACCAGGCGACACGAGAGGGGCGGTTATAGCGGCCGGAGCGCTGGAAGGGGAGGGCATACAGCCGGTGGCCGGCGGTTCCCTGTGGCCAGCAGCCGGCGCAGCTAAAAAGACGGCGTCTGGAGAGTTGGGTAGCCTCTGTAAAAAGGTGGCCCGTAGCCTCTGGCAGAAACACTGATGGCCCGGACCATGGCGGTGGAGCCGCAAGGGAGGAGGGGGGCGGCGACGCATCCATGCAGTGCTGGAGGGAGAGCCGGTCAAGGGCAGCAAAGCCGCGGTTGACGCCCATCGACACCCTCGTTGCCGCGCCTCTTCTCTCTTTTTTTTTCCTTTTTTTTCAGAGCTGATCGCGAGCAGCACGTGCCGCCATCTGCTGGCCGCAAGATCCCGCAGCGAGCACGCAAAACGACCACATCCTTTCACGCGCGGGCCTGCACCAGGTAGCGGGTACGGCGCGGCGCGCACACATCCCCCGCCACGCACACGTAGCCGCTACCCGCCCATGAGCCCACCTCTTCAGCGACCAAAAAAAAAAGGAAAAAAAAAAAGAGAGGCCGGCCGCGTTCGGAATGGCGGCGCCTGGTTCGAGTCGTCGGTGCCGGACGCAGCCGTCGAAGACGTTTCTGTGCGCTCTCTGGCCGGCCAGTCAGAGCGGCGGGCTGGCTTGGATCGCTCTTGTTCCGCGCGGCCAATCAACGGCCCGATCGGCGGCCGGCAGCGCCCCCACCCTTCACATGTTTGCCCGAGCAAGGTTCTTGACTCTCTGCCCTCACGCCGACTTCCAGCCAGGACGGGCTCGAGCAAGAAACCTTGCTCGCCTTTTGTCCCATCCAGCATGGCCAAGCTTTTTCTTCTTTTTTCTTTTTCTTTTCTTGGTTTTCTCTTCTGAATCATCGTCCTCGTGCATGGGCCAAAGGCAGACGGGCCTTACCGAGGGCCGTCACGGCAACTCCTTCGCCCTGGCTTTCTACCCTCACCTGTCGTCGCCGTCGTTCGATATGGCCTCACCAGACCATGGGCCAGTAGACCTCGGCCTCGTTCTCGTCTTCGTCGACGTCGGCCTCGTTGCCGTCGTCAACGTCGGATTCGCCGCCATGGCCGTTGCGCTCGTCCGCCGTTCCGTCGCTCACCTCGACCTGGGCGGCTGCTGCTGCCGCGCCGCCGGCCTGGGCCTGGGTCCCGTCATGGTCGTCGTCACCGCCGTCGTCCCCGTCGCTGCTGTCGAAATCGCTGCTCTGGCCGTATTCGACATCCTCCTCCTCGCTCGACTCGTTCCTGTCGTCGGTCGTGGCCTCCTCGACCTGGCAGCCGGGCTCGGCCTCACCAGAAGGCCCCTCATACGTGCTCTCCTCGTCCCAGAAGCCGTCGGGAACCATGGTTCCCTCGCCCTGGACGCGCCAGTCGATCCGGTCCCTGGTCGGCGTCAGCCGCTTGCCGATGGGGCAGGCCTCGAGCAACCGGCGGTGCTCCGACAGCATCTGCCGCCCCGTCGGGGTCTCCATGTCCAGGACTCGGTAGCCATCCTCGTGCGAGCCGTCGCGCACCATCACCAGGTTTTCCTCGGGCGCCGTGGCGCCGTAGGCGAAGTCGCCAAACACGACCACCTCGACCGAGCGGACGCCCCATATCCCGAACACCTAGTTCGCGAACCTGACGAAGTGGCGCCGGAAATTCTCTCGGCTCGGCAGCTGCGGCAGGCTGCTCGTCTCGCTCTTTGGCTGCATCGCCCACGACCCGCACTCGTCCACGTCGGACTTTGTCTGGCGGACGTGGACCAGTTTCAACGTGTCTCGGACCGTGAACGGCAGAAGGATCGTGGTCTGGAAAAAGAGAGGACGGAGCGAGTCAGCTTGACGGACCCGGGAAGAAACCCCATGAAAGGAAAGCACCACCATCTTTCACCCTCTCCACCTTGACCCCCCTCCCTCTCTCCTCTTGACGTTTTGACAGTCACGACTTTTCAGAGGCGGGCGGATTGTAGTCTTACCAAGTGTCTCGGCTCACAAGAAATGCCCAGCTGCTCGATATGGTGTAGGTCAAAGAAGGGGCTGTAGTGCACCACATCCTCCTCCTCTACCAAGCCCAAGTCTGTCAGGTCGAGGGGGCCCTCACGGAAGTCCAGAGCCGAGTTTTCTCGAAAGTGCATGACGAGCTTGACGAGGCTGTATTGGTGTAGCTCGATCCTCCTCATGATCCTGGGCGCGGTGGCCCTGAAGTCCACCTCGATGCCGATGTAGAGCTCCTCGAGCGCGTCGATGGAGTCGAGGAAGTTGAGCCACCCCCAGTCCGCATCAGGGCCCGGGTCGTCTTGTTCCGGCCAGGTCTCGATCGCGCTGTGGATCTCGAGAGACTTGAGCCTGAGGTTTTTAAAGTGCGCGGCACATTTGGCCAAGACCTTGCTCCAGCGATCGCAATCTCGGATCGTGAGAGACTGTAGCCGGACCAGCTTCAATATGTTCTTCATCAAGTCCAGAGAAATCGGGATTCGGGACAGACTGATGGCCCGGAGCGAGTGAAGTCGGAAAGGGGCCGGTTGGTAATCGTTCCTTTCTCTGATGATGTCGTCGTAAGGCATCTTCCAGATGTGGCTTTTGATGCCATCGTCAGTGTGCGCATAGAGACCGTAGGCCTTCTTGGAGGTCCAGTCCAGCTCCAGACTTCGTAGCTGCTTCCGGTGGTTGTGGAGGAACCAGGTCTGGGCCTGCAGATCGTTGGGCCCGATCCAGGCGAAGTCCTCGAGCTTGGGGAACTTGACATGTACCAGCTCCTGCGTCTCGGCGCGCCTCTCGCAGCCGCCGTCGGTCGTCAGTCTCATGAAGAGGATCTGAGGCTGACGGGCGGCCAGCACGGCGGTGACGCCACCGGGAAGGCATACGCCCATGTCCCAGCTGTCTCGCGCGTCAGTAAGGGTCACATGGAACGGAAGCCCGGAGGGTGTGGGCTACCTGAAACTCTTGAGCTGCCCCTTTTGCATGCCCTCGATGACGGTCACGGCTCTCTTGTTGAGCCTGAGCATGCGGTGATAGATGTATTTCTTGTGCGCAGGCAACCACATCTGGCTGCCGGTGGTCTGCGTGAGCGGGTCCCGATGAAGGCAAGAAGCCTTGAGGAGCTCGTCGGGCCCGAGGCGGAAATGGAGGTGGCGGACATGGTGGGTAGGGACGAATGCCGGGATACGCAGCGGCACGCGTTCAACCCTGGAAGCACTGTGCGGCCGCACAACCAGGGTCCGCCAGAAATGTCCTTGCACCCACATCCGAATGAACTTGGAAACCTGCGCGAATGCGTTGAGGTCGACTCTGCCCAGCTGCAAGGTATGTTTCCGAGTTAGAGGGCATCGGCACGGCGAGAGCAGGGTACGGCGGGAGTAAACCAACAAGCTCCACGACATGGAGAATAATCTCCAAGGGAACTCTCAATAGCCCCGGTTGACGACGAGCGAGGATGACAGCACCGCCGATGTCAGGATTTGGAGGCATCTTTGCGGCGTAGACGCTCCTGTCACTCGACTGAGGGAGCAAGCGTCAGCAGAGATGAAGGCCTAGGTTCAGCCAAGACAGGCCAGGACGCGTCAAGACGAGGAATGAACAGATGAAAGTGGGGAAAAAAAAAGGAGGGAAAGAAGGATTTAGGGCTTCGGTGACTGTGAAGATGGAAGAGAGCGAGGCAAGTCTCGCGTTCGGGTTGCACCAGAGAGTGCGGTAGGTTTTTGGAGTGGGTAAGAGGGTGAGTTGGTGAAGAGGGGAAGGGTTGAAGTTTCGAAAGGTCGTGAGGGTGAAAGGTACAAGTTTGTTTATGAGCAAGAGACGCGCTCACGCGACATATCAGGTGGCCGTTCCGACAACGGTTGTCAGGGGCGCTGAACAGTTGTTCAGGGCGGACTGGCCTAAGGCCGCTGAACAGCTGTTCAAGGCCCGGACTGACCCACGCCTCGCTGCCAGGTGAGGGTTGGCAGGCCGGCAGCGGCGCACTTGTGAGTCAAGGACTCGGGCACCTAGGTGTCAGGGCAACCTGCTCGCCTCGGCTGCCCTCCGCACATTTTGGACAGACACAGGTTCCAGAGATGATGGATGGGATATATCATTGTACGCCAAGTTTCTTCTGTTCTGAAGGGCCTCCCTGGCTCGGTCCTGCAAGTTTGGGTGATATGTATGGATAGGTATATCCTGTTGAGCCGCGACAGAGCATGGTCCATTTCTGAAAAGCCATATGAGGGTTTGATGCCTGTCCCGTCGTCTCCCCAAAGATGGCCAAGCTGGCATGCTGCCCAGTTGGATTTTGAAGCCCGCACCCAGCGGATCAGATCTATACATGCTGTCTCGATCCCGTCCGGAAGGAATAATTCTCGGGGGCAGCGTGCGAGTTGCCGGGAGGAGAGCCACGGCCAGGACGACTGAGTTGGATCCAGGGCGTCTTTCATCCACGAGCGGCCGGAGCGCATCTCCGGCAGCCAGCTCTGGTGAGCTGGCCTTCACAAAGCTGCCTGGGAACTATGAAGGCCTTGGACGAGCCATGCCTCCAGGGACGATCTCGACGTGCACTGTCCACGCGTATAGGACATGTGTGATGCCGTCGCCGATCTCTACTGTCAGTGTATGCTCTGGGCGGAGAGCGGACGCACGGAACCCTCGACAGCGGACGCAGCTGTTATTGAAGATCGTTTCGGGCCGCTGCGCCACGGTGGCATCATGGCGTTTGATCAAGAGGCAGCGCAAACAAAATCAAGCATGCGAGGGCAGGGGCCGCGGCGTAGCGAAGAGCTGAGGTTCGAGGTGATGGGAAAACGGTTTAGCCGATGTTCCGGATGAAGCCACCGTCCAGCCCACGCGGGCCACCTCAGACACAGAGAACGGGTATTTTGTGCAGGATACGGAATACATCAGGTACGCAATGACGCGGGCGGGCATGTCGTAATAGCCTCGACTGCTATCGTGATCGTCGTGCTGGCAGGCAGGGAGAGCTCGAGCTCCACAGCAATGATCCCTTGGCGCGCTGTCAAGCTAACGAGGTGCGGCTGTTCCAAAGGGCCGAAAAAGTCCTTTCTCCTGTCCCCGGGGACCCTTGCGGCTCAGGCTCGAGCCTTTTCGCGGTGGCTTGTCTTGTGACCTGCACGGGCCGAGGCTACAGCTTGCGAGCATCTGATTTGCTTGGGGAATAAAATAAAACAAGAGCCATGAATGGTATCGAGGCCCTCGGCTGAGGCCTTCGTGGTGGCGAGGTCGAGCAAGTGCCAAGGTCGTGACGCGTGTGACGAAATCGCCGACGCGCGCTGTATATACATAGGTACCTACATAGGTAGGTAGGTGGTAGGTAGTCGCTCGGCCTCAGCCACCTGACCTGGCCTGGCCTGTAAGCTGGATCAGGTACTGTACCAGGCGGGCTCCCAAAGTGCCCCCCGACCTTGCACTGCCGGGCGGGCGTTCCAGGCTCTCCAGCGCTGTCTCTCCCCCGCCGCCGCCCCCCCACTCCCCCCTCTGGACCCCTAAGCCACCCCCAGTCAGCAAGCCGGAAGTCTTCCATCTTGACTCTGCAGAGCTGGACCGGTGAGCGGCCGTCTGTCTCCGCTGTGCGTCGTGAGTCTGGATCAAAACCCCTCTTCGAAATTCCCCGTCCGTGAGCTCGCGTCTCCACCTGCATATACATACAGTACATGGCTTCAGACGGGCTCTGACTTTGCTTCCTACCGAGTTCGAGTTACGTAGTCAGATCCTGAACCGCGAATACATTTAGAGGGTCCCCCCTGCCACCCCTCTGTGGCCCACCCGCGTCTTTCCATCCCCTCCCCCGATCCGGTTTCGCTTCTTGTCGCTCCGCCAAACATCTATCCCTCCCGAACCTCATCCCCCCCCCCTTCCTGGCTTATCCGACCTCTTCCTTCTTCTTTTCCCTTTCTTTTCCTTTTCCTCTCCTTTCCTCTTCTATCTTCATGTGACTGCAATTGTCCTTCTTTTCTTCTTCTCGTTTCTTCCTCCCCTAGCCGCTGGGGTTTCCACCCGCGCAAGCCCATGGCCTGAACGTGCCATGGCGACGACGGTCCGCCCTCATCATCGGGCTTCGTCTACCGCCTCGTCCCTCTCCGACAAGATCGCCTCCTCGCCGCCGCCGCCCCTGTATTCCGAGGCCGGCCTCGGCCGATCCCGCGCCGCCGCCGCCTCGGCCGCCGCCGCCTCCCAGCTCCGCCCCCCGGCATTGTCGTCGCCGCATTCGAGCCGCTCGTCGTCGACGTCGACGCCAAACCCCGGCGCCTCGCCTCCATCCGTCTACCCTTCGGTCCTTCAGCCTCGCGTCGCCGTCGTCCTCAACGTGCCCCAGCCATGGCACCCCTGGCTCTTCGCCCTCCGCCTCGCCTCCATCCTCCCGGCCGTCTGGTGGGGGCTGCCCTCGGCCCTCCAGCTCCTCCTGGGCCTGCTGCCCGGCCCGGACCGTGTCCTCGTCGTCCGCCAGGGCCGCTCCCCCCCCGCCGCCCTTTGTGACTCCGCATCCCCCGATGACGCCGTTCCCTACGCTCTGGTCGAGGCCGCCCTCGCCACAATATGGGTGCGTCGTGGCACCGTCTCCCCCGACACCATCTCCTCCGGCGCCGCTCGTCGGCTAACCCTTGCCTCGCAGTGTTTCGCCTGCGGCTACCTTTCCTTCTTCTTCACCGACTGCTTGATGTCCCGGTGGTACGTTCGCCTCGCTGCCCTGCCCGGGCTGGCAAAACCTCCTTGGAACACGAGGCACTGCTGACCTCGTCTCTTCTCGCATTTGCCCAGGCTCATCAACTACACCCCTCAAGCAACCATCGTTCGACTCCTCAGCATCAATGCCGTCAACGCTTACGTGACCCTCACCGTCCTCTCCGTCACCGGCGGCTTCGACGATCCTCGCCTTCTGCTGCCGGGCTGGATCGGAATCGCAACAGTTCGTCTCCCCCCCTTTCCCTCGGGGCCTTGTCCACAGCCGACCCAAATACCCCCCCGACATCTAGTCTGTCATGTGGCACGGCTGTCTGCTCGTAGGCAAGCGAGGCTCAAGAACAGCCATCTAACTTGTCCTTTCCCAGACTCTGACCGTCTGCTACCACATCACGCACCAAAAGATCAATATCCGCAAGGAGACCTCCACCTCTATCAACGTCTTCTCCATCGCCAGCTACATCACCATGGTCACCCTGCTCGCCCTCATGCATTCGCGGCTGGCCGATTATCCCACCATGCCCTTCGTCGCTCGCGCTCGCCATATGTGGGACGAGGCTGTTGGCTTGCTGACACACATCAAAGGCGCCGTCGAGCGGGGTGAATTGTGACACCTCTCCTCCCCCCGTGTCTCTTGGAGCCGGTTGAGAGCTTGTTTGTTGTCTACGTGACCGCTAGCCGTGTAGATCTGTCCGTTTGGCGTGTGGGCGGAAGGTCAAGGGCCGCCGAGTAGGACAAATCTGGACCGATGTCGCATTCTGGCCTGTTAGTAAAGCATGTACGAAACGTTCACGATATCACTACACTTTCCCATCTTTCTTCTCGTAATTTTCTCTTATTGGTCTGGTCCGGACTACGGCTCGGCTTGCCTGAAAAAACAAACGAGCGACCGACAAGACATGCTGAAAGCTTGGCCCGTAGCCCTGGCTCTTGCGCGGGCTCTGCGACACAGGGATGCATGTCCATATGTTGAGGACAGAGAGCTGGCCAAACCTCCCCTTCACCGCTCCCTCAGAATATAACTGCTAAAAACAAGGCTCTTCTTGCTCATGGACGGATGGCCGTCGTCCCTTAACGACCGGGGTATACCGGGCCCCGGCTGATCGATGCATATGGCAAGAGGCGCAACACGCGACGCGCCGGGAAGCGTTTTCGCCCTGACCGTTCTCGACATCAGCCCGCGGCGTTCGAGCGGGCTGTCGCGGGCAGGACGACGGCGTGTTGCGAGCTTAGAAACCGTGGACCTTGATGGACTTGGGGTCTAGCTCGAGTCCGTCCTTGTCGCAGAGGAATTCCTGGACATCTTTGCGCTGATCTCCCTGGAGCTGGATCACCTCGCCCATGTCACTGTCCGCGACGATGGTGCCATTGCAAGCTGCGGATTGCGCGCGGTCAGCGTGGGGCCACGGCATGGGGCTGAGAGGACCGGGGAACATGACGGAACCTACCGAACTTCTTCTTGATGACCTTGAGAATTTTCTTCTGGTCGAATTTCTTCGGAAGACCCTGGACAGTAGTCAGGGTTTTGCGTCCATTACGCTCTGGGAGAACCAGGTTAGCAGAGTGCGCCAAAGCAGGAGGGCGACGAGTGGCCAGCATGTATTTGGCGGGAGGCACGAGTCCCCGCGATAGAGACGGATGGCATTGGGGGAAGTGAGGATACTCACGCTGAATGCGTATATGGATGTAACTCTGCGCCTGCTTGGTTTCTCCAGTGTCTTCGTCGGCTTCGGCGAAGGGGTCTTTGGAGAGGAGAAGAAAAACGTCAGTAAAGAGTAGGTTCGATAGCATGGACGTGATGTGCTTGTCGAAATGAGTAAGGGGAAATGTGGTGTTTCGCGTGACGATCGGGCCAACGCCGGCAGCCCGCCAGGGGAGAGGGGGAGGGAAGCGGGAGAATGCCGGCATCTGCGGGGGAGGCATGGAGGCAGGGGGAAAAGGCCAGCAAAGAAGAGTAGGGGGCAGCGACAGCAGACATACCGTGGACCTTGAGATTTTCGATGGACATAAACTCGGAGGTAGCGGGGTGACCTTGGGAGATGGGTATTGTGGATGAAGAGGACGGAGATCAGCGAAAGGCTGGGCTGGGGAGGGCCTCGCTGCTGGGGTTTTGGGTGTTTTTTTTTTCTTCGGTCGGACGGAGCGCGACGAGTGGCGAGGGGCGACGGCGACGGAAGGGTGTGGAAAGAGCGCAGAGGCGGGTGGGCGATGGAAGAACGAGGTTTGAAGGCGGAGGCAGACGGCGGCGAAGCGGTGACGATGCTTGCGACGGGGGCGACTTGTTTGGGGGAAGTCTGTTTGCTGGTGCGAGGAGGAGAGGTGGGAGAGGGGGAGAAAACGGATGCAGTAAATAAAGAGGACGAGGGGCAAAGCGCAGCCCCACAGCCTATTTTGGGGATGGAGGGAGCGAGGGCGAGGGCGAGGGAGGCGGCGAGGTGCTGCCTGAGAAATCAGGCGCTAGCCCTTTTGCGGGGGAGCCGAGGATGGCCTGGCGAGTGGCAGCCGCTACAACTGACAAGCGAGGTACCTACGGTAGGCAAGTGCACTGCGCGGTACGTGCGAGCGCGGTGCGCCTGCACCAGTCACCGGGGTACCCCTCCTGCTGGCACCTAACCCAGGTCTACCTACACCTCCAGATGAAAGAGAGCCCGCCCTCGCCGCGGCTTCGTAGCGTCGAGGTAGTCCGGCCGTAGCCCTGCTGGCCGACGCGGCGCGCGAGGGCGTGGCGTCGCCGCGTCAGCTGTCCGCAGGTACCCGACGGATACATGATGCATGGAGCACCTCAGTACGAGTGCTAACCTCAGTCGTCAGCACACTGCAGGCGCGCGGGCTGAGGCCGTTCGGCTCAGCACAGCCTGGTGTCTCTGGTTGGTTGTGTTGCAAGCAGCGAGCTGATTTCCATCACCTGACAGGCCGGATGGTGGCTCAAGGACCTGTCCGATGTCTCCTCGGCCTGTTTGTCTGGCGCTTCTTCCCCCAGGCCATCTCGTGCTTAGGCGCCCGGTACCGTACACCAAGGCCCGGCACAGCGCGCTACCCGAGCCATCCACCATGGCACCGGCGATGGCCGTTCATCAACAGCGTCGCACTGGACGTTTGTGGCGTTGTCATTCGCTGCTTGACGCCTAACCCAGCCCCTCGCATGAGTCGCATGCACGCCGAACAGCGTGCGGACATAGGATTGGAAAAGGAAAACGGAAGAGAAGGGGGGGGAAAGGAAAATACACAGCCGGACACGGGACATGGCAAGGCGGGCGAAGCTAGGGAGTGGCTAAGGTGCTAGGCAGAGGTAAGTATCGGCTGGTAAGACAGCCCTAAAATGTGGGTAGGCCTCGGCGCCAGCAGATGACGAGGCTGTGCCACCTGTCACGCAGCCACTCACCCACCCACCTTAAAGGTATTATGCCATCTCCAAGGTCCCTAGGTATGTACCGATTTCATAACACGTAAGCTGCTCACGACGCCTCGTCGTCCAACACCTCGCTCCTCGCTCTCCTCGTGTGGTAGGAAAAATGGCCACGGTCAGCCCGCAGCTTTTCGGACACGGCCCCGTGAGAGCGGCAATGCGGACGGAGCGAGGTGCAATCTCCCGCTGCCCCTCGCCCCTCCGCTCGTTACCAAACATCAGAGCGCTCTCGAACCGAAATCCGACCGCATTTATCATCCGCATGGGGTTATGTATGGAACCTTCCAACTTGTTCTCCTTCATGCTGGCAGACACCGTATACACAGCGCGCCTGCTTCCTGGCTCTACCATTACATTACGCACCGGTCTGGGCTGTTTGGTGCGACGTACGCGCTAGGTTCGAGCCGATAGCTAGTAGGCATGCGTGATAGAACGACGGCAAGGTTTCCAGAAACATCGACCGTGACGTTGAACAAGGCTGCTTCTAGTATAGGCCTACAAGCTGCCAAGCCCATGCCAACCCTGAGGAGCAGCATTGTTTGTAGTATGTGTCTGTCCTGGTTTGACGGCCCAGTCCGATATGATTGTAGAATACCTGCGAAACGGAGCATTGTCTGGTTTGATGCTATCACAAGCCCTTTCCTCCCAATCACTAGCCGCCATACTGACAACTGAAACATATGTTTGCTGTAAAAACCATCGCGCGGGCGTCAACCCCCGAGAAAATGTCAAGTTTTGATGGCAAATTACGCAACTTCATGCCCTACCCTCCTCAAGCTCTGGAAACGGCGGGATGGCGCGTGTTGGCCGACCAAGCATGACGCAGGCGAGCTAGATTAGAGCAGCAAAGGTGGAACGCAAAGTGCGTCCTCGGCAGGGGCAGTTGACAGTCACACGGGGCGTGTCGGTCGAGGTGGACGGCGTAGCGGAATGTCTCGAGCGAATCTGAGCTGTTTCGAATGATCTCAATAAGACGAGACACCCAATCTGGACCTATGTCAAGACGGCAAGGGACTCTACAGCAGAACCAGGAGCGAACGACGGGCAGATAGGCCAATCGCATGAGGACGAATCTAAGCAAACTCTGTCCAGAGCCTGTCCTCTCATCATCAGCCGCTTCTTGCCGGTAGGCGATACGCTCAAGAGTCAGGTTCGGAAAGGCAAGCAGCCGTTTCTGAAGCGAGACTCGTCGTGGGTCCAACTCGCTTTCAACATCTCGGCCGCCAAGGATAAGATCAGAGCCGCAATCTACTGACGATACCTATCATCTCTGCGTCCGCGGCCTATTTAGTCCCTACTAGAGTGAAATTAGGCAGTTTATAAAGGAAGTAAGGCATTCGTAGACCGCGAGGGCTTGAGTGCGAGTGCCGAAGAAAGCCGCTCTGAAGGGGCGGAGACCGGTGGCGAAGGCCAGAACCTCCGCCCCACCTGACCTCGACCCACTCACTACGACCGTCGTCGGGGCAAAAAGAAAAGAAGAAGGAAAAAAAAAAAGCCTCGCTCGTCGCACCACAAACCTCGTCCCGGCTGCCGCCGCCGCCGTTGCCGCCTCCGCGTCCGGGAACTCGTCCGGACGGCACGGCGCGCTCCACCCCCCACCGTCCGACGCCGCCGCGATGCACTACGAGCCGGAGGAGCTGCCGCCGGACGCGCCGGCCGCCTTGGACGACGTGACCGGCGACGACGACGGCGGCCCGGCGAACTGGCGGCCGCTGTACCGCCACGGCTGCACCTTCGGCCCGGACCTGTTCGTCGACAAGATGATGAACCTGGTCCGCAACCCCAACCTCAACTCCAACTGGCTCTTCCGCGCCGACATCCTGTACGACGACGACGACAACGCCGACGCCCTGCCTCGGTCGGCGTCGCCGCTCGCGCCGCGCTCGATCAGGGGCATGCCCTGTCGGAGGACGCTGGTGCGCAAGCTGATACCGCGCAACGAGCGCCGCGACGAGCCGCTCGAGCAGACGTGCTGCTTCCATCGCTCCGCCGCCGCCGACGACAACGGCCCGTCGTCGACCGTCTCATCGCTCGTCATCTACCTGCCCCACGCCCCGACGGCCGCGGCCCTGCCCTTCTACCACCCCAAGGTGCGCGGCATCGCCCACCTGCACGAGTGGGATCCCGGCCGCGGGCGGGGGACCGTGTCGGTGCACGTGCTGCCCTTTGCGCGGCGGCGGCAGCAGCAGCAGGAGGAGGAGGAGGAGGAGGAGGAGGCGGTGGCGCATGCAGCGGCAGCGCACGAGAATTCAGTCAGTCAAGGTTCATCGCGGCCCCGACCAATGCTTCGGAGTCGCGGGACAAACGAGTTGGGGCAAATGGAGGACACACAGACACCCACCCACCGTCTCCATTCCATGCCCTGGCCGCCCTTTTCCTCGGGCGTGTGCGACGGCCTGCTTGCCGTCTGCTTTCTAGTGGAAGCCGTAAATGCCATGCCAGCAGCCGGCATGAACACACAGGCACACACACACATAACCGCAGCCAGGCTTCCTGCCCCCTACCCTCCCCCCCTTTCCCCTGCCCGCTGTCCGGGAGCAGTTCGTCGTTCCTGGACTTTGCACTGCACCCTCTCTCACACGCAACAGCACATACTGTACGCACACTCTGTCACTCACTTTCCATTAGCGCTCAGGGTAAATTCTCTCTGCCCGAGCCCCTGACGCACGGTCGGGGCAGACGAGGCAGACATTGGATGGCCAGCGTCCAGTAGAATTCCAGGCCAAGCCCGTACCCAGCCACGGCGTCTTTGTGTAGGTAGGTACTGTACAAGCCCTTGAGTTTAGTATTAGCCCACAAACTCACGGCTTGTCTGACAGCCGCCTGCGCCTGGGCATGTCACCGCCAGGCCAAGCCGTAGCTCAGCCTGGCCCGACAACGTACCGCAGTACTTTGACGGCATTTCCCCTGAGACTTGTGCGTACGGTGTACAAGGTGTCGGGTACTTTGCCAATCGGGAGCCTGTTGCATTCGGCGCTTGCGCTTTCTTGCCCGCTCCGGGGTGCCCAAGTATCGGGTACATGGCTGCCTCTGCGCCCGTCCGGAGTCCGCCCACAACCTGGCAGTCGGCTCGTGATGCATCTTGGGTTTAAAGAGTGAAAAAGAAAAAAGCGCCACCTCGCCTTGCTCTCGTGGTGGCGGCCGCTGTCATCGCCGCCGCCTGCAGACGCGCATAATGGCAGGATGGCGGCCATCGATCTGCCTCTGCGCCCGTCAATGGCCTGGGCCGTGGCGGGCCTATCCTTGCCGCGCCGCCAGCACCAAGTACCGGTCCGCGAAAGGCACGCCTCCTGATTGGTCGTCCGCGCTTCAGCATCCCATCTATCCTCACCCTTCTTCATCATCGGTAGGACTCGTTGTTTTACAATCAGCTCCTCTCCCTCTGTCCCGAGTCGGGGAGGGGGAACAAGGAAACGCCCAGAGCCTGCGTTTGTTGTTTGTCCGCTGAAGCTCTCCCGCCCGCCTCGGCCTGCCTCGCCCTCTCGCCTGTGCTGCAGAGCTGCCGCACGCGCGTCTCGAGGCTGTGCCGTTCCGCTCGCCCCAGAGTTTCCCATCGGGACCGGCCCATCCATCCATGGGCCGAAAGGTGGGTGGCCAGACGGCTGGCTAGCCTGGCCGAGAGGCCGCCACGCGCCTTTTGTCGATACCGGACTTTGGACTTCGGACGAGAGCAAAGGGCCAAAAAAAAAAAAAAACACCCCCGTGAGAGACAACGACGGACGGCGAGGCCAAGTCTCGACGAATAGGCAGGCCTTCTCTCAGTCGGTCAACCCAAACTGTCCACTAAAACGAGACTCTCGTTCTCGTCACGGCGCCGCCCTGAATGACGACTGCAGCTTGCTCGCCCACTGCCATCGAATGCCACCAGGACAAGCTGACCTTATCTTCGACCCCTCTCGCGTCCTCCCGTCCGACGACGTTGCTGGTCTAGATGCGCCGCCGCCGTCTTGGTTGGATAAAAAGTCCCCGCCCGCTCGACGTTCCAACCCGTGGTCATACGTCGAAGCCGGCCGGCCTGTGTCAGATACTGAGTGATACATCTCGAGCCCTCGTCGGCCCCTAATTCGCTTCTGGCCAAGCAAGAATTCCGTTGAACGGTGGTCCCTGGCGACCCTATCCCCCATCCCACTCGCGCTACTGCTCCGGGAATAGCACCACCTGGGAAAGTGTGCGCTTCTTGGGCCCTCCGCTTGCGATCGGATTGCTGCTTGCCTCCCGATGGCGGCCTTTCTTCCGCTAGCGACAACGGCGGCCGATCCGTCTGGCCGTCTGCCCCCCCTCGCTCGCCGAAGCTTCTCCACACCGGCATCGCGCTCGGCCGGCGGGACAGGGTCCATGGCTCTACGCCCGTCAGCAGCGCCGTCAATCGCAGGGGTGATATCGGTCAGCATTAGAATGAGCTCCCGCCAGGAATAGACTCGACTTCGAGGCCGTCAGTAGATGCAGCTGCACGGTGCTGCTGCAACGACGAGCAGAGCACGTGCCGCCGCGCTGGAATGGGGACGAGACGAGCGAGACCTTGCCTTTCCAAAGACGTTCGCTGCCTGCAGGGCCAATGGTCGTCTGGGCCGGCCTGCATCTCCTGAGCCGTCTGTCTGGCTCGGCTGGGGCCAAGTCTCGGCTCGAGCGCAGGTGAAGCCGCACGCGAAGCTTGGCAGCCACGCGCCGTCTGCTTCAAGACCTGCCTCGGAACATGACGCTTCCATCCCGCCCTTCCACCTGCACGACCCCATGCGTCCAGCCGGCAAGACACGGGCGCCAGGACTCGTTTGACTGAACGTAGGAGCGGCCGGGCACCGATATAGTCCATCTGCCCCGTCACATAGCCTTCGGTGCCCCGTCTCTCCCTCGTCTCGCCTGGGCTAAGGCTGTCTGTGCGGATCGACGTATGCTACGGGCGATTTGTGTGGGTGGCCACTTCAGGCCATGGCACGGTCCCCATCTACGCGTCTTCCTTCGTTCATGGGCCCTTTGGCGCATCTGAAAAGAGTCGCACTGCAGGATAGGACGGACGAGCTCCCCCTTTGCCAGCTTCAGCCGGCTTTCGAAACCGGCAAGGCTGGGGCTTGAGGGGGCAATGCACAGCGCTCAGAACTTGGCCTCGCGGCATGTGCGCCTGAGGCCGGTGGGCAGGATCGAGCCGGTCCATCGTGCTGCTCCCTGTGCCAATCCAGGACAAGGGGCATTTGCGGGATAGCCAGTGGTATGCCGGAGCCAGGCACGGGCGAGCAGGACTCGACTCGGACAATTGCCCCGAAGTACGAGCCCCGGATTCGGCCGGATGTGGGCAAGCCCCTCGTGTCGAGCCCCTCGTGTCGAGCCCCTCGTGTCGAGGTCCCGGGTTGCCCATCTATGAAGTAGAGGCCTAGGTCGTGTTCTATGCTCCTTGGACCCCCGGCCCACGATTCCCTGTCTAATAACAGACAAACTCAGCTCCGACTTTGTCGTCCGCGACGGGTTGACACAAGCTCCGCACCGAGCCGAACCAGACCCTCCCTGTGCTCGACGGCTGGGTGGGCAGGCAGGAGGCCAGGTCCGAGGCGGCGAGTGGCTGAGAGCTGGGCAAGGGGGAGGCCGCCTCGTTCGTCGGTCAGGTAGCTCCTTGTTGTCCGCAGGTATGATGGGACTCGCTCGCTCGCTGCTAGACGAGGACACGCCTGTGCGGACGTGTGCCTCTTGACGTGTGACATGGACTCGTGGAGACGGGCAGGCGAGATAGGCGTGTTGACGATGTTGCTCTGACGAGGGGGAGGAGGAGGAGGGCAGAGAGACGGAGAGAGGAGAGAGGAAGAGAGAGGAGAGAGGAAGAGAGAGGGAGGGATGAGAAAAAGAGAGAGACAGAGAGAGAGAGGCGGAGGGAGGAATGAGAGAAAGAGAGAGGGGGGGGGAGAGTGGTGGTGAACGTGGAAAGAAGCAGTCTGCCCGGGACACAGCAGCGACTGTCGCGATGGCTTCCTGGATCGAAAGGGGCTTCGTGGTCGATATGGGCTTCCTTCCGCAGCAGCACGCGCGGATGGCCGACGTCCTCCCCTCTCTCGATTCTGCCTCGTGTGTTTCCGCCTTGTCTCTTGCTCGCCTTCCTCGCGCCTCTCTCCCTGGCTCTGGCTCTGGCTCTGGCTCTGGCTCTGGCTCTGGCTCTGGCTCAGGCGTCTTCTTGCCCCCCCCCCCTCTCCTTCTCTTCCACGGCTCTGTCTCTCTTTCTACCGTCGTCTCTCCCCTCTTCCGCCCAATCTCTCTCTCTCTCTCGTCTCTTCTTCTCTCCCGCGCTCTCTGCGTCTGTCCCGTCTCTCTCTTGTTGCATCTTCTAGGCCAAACATCTCTGCTTTCTGCATCATTTCCCTCTCGCCCGCCGCTGGCCTTCTCACCCTCTCCTTATTACCACCCCGACGCTCACTCACCGAGGGCCGAGGTGCTGTGTCTCGCCGTCCCGGCTTCGGCTGCTCTTGTCTCTCTCCAGGACCTGAATCTCGGGTCACCTTGGTTGGAACAAGACGCGTGCCCCCACTCGCCATCTCGCTAGCCATCACGACGACAACGGTGGGAGAGGCTGCTTGAGGCTGGGTCCGTCCGGCCGAGTATGGCTCGCAAGGTTCACCTTCACTGGACACACGACCCTCGCTTCAACCACCTGCGAACACCCCCTTCCTGGTACCACCGCAACCCCGGCCTCTTCTTCACGCCCGCCCCGAGCGCGAGGATGGAGAAGCAGGCGGCCGTCGAGCGCAAGAGGCAGTGGCTGTCGCAAGCTGGCGAGGACGTCGGCGGCTCGACCGGCGGCTCGTGGCTCGAGGCGGTCTGTTGGCCGTGCGGCTTGTACGCCCGTGCCGATTCTCGCCTGCGACTTGCCCTCTCGGGCCGCAACGTCGAGAGGACGCCGGAGCCGGGCTTCTGCAACCCGGACTGCGTCCAGTACGCCGTCTGCCTGCCCTGTGCGCATCTCTTTCTCCCTCTCTCTCTCCCCGACGACGCGCGGACGTGCTGACTGACTGACTGGTGCCGGCGACAGTCTATGGCTGCCTCATCGCCCGCGTCCAGACGGTGGTGCGGTCCTTCTACGGCATCGACGGCCGCGATGTGTCCGACTGGTATGATGGTTGCTGCTGCCCGTGCGCGACACTGATCCGCAACGAGCGCGAGATCCTGGTGCGCGAGAAGCAGCACGCCCAACTCAGGGACCTGCATCAGCCGGACGCCTTTGTCAAATCGCAGTACCACGCGCAGCCGCCCATGAGCTACGATGTTCCCCCGTGCGGGCTGGACAGGGAGGCGAAGGGCCCGGGCAAGGCGGCGGCGACGCCGACATCGACAAGGTCGCACGAGGAGATTGCCGTCCCTCTCGTCCGCTGCCTCGACCAGCACTAGTATCTGGTCCCCGCGGAGCAGCGGGACGTCGAGAATGCGCGGGAATCCAGCTCAAGCAGGGCGGTGCCGATCAGGGCGGCCCTGCTGGGGAGGCACTCGCTCACGCGCGACCAGCTCTTTGGCCACGGCCTCGCCGGCCTTGGCCACGATCTCAAGGCTGACGCCAAGGCCCAGCAGGCGTCACTGATCAGCGAGCACTCGCTTGAGCACGACGCGGCCGTGCCAAGCGGCACGTCGGGCCGGGAGGCGATGCACGCGCTGGGCAGCGATGCCACGACTGCGCAGCACGCGGCCGCGCCCAAGCACCATCTCACGGACGACCGGGCGACGGCGGGGGAGGCATCCAGCCGGCCGCACGGGCTCGGGGAAGACGCGACGGTTACGACGGAGCAGGCCAGGCCGGGACACGGGCTCGGGGACGACGCGACGGCGCCGACGGGGGGCGGCGGCGGCGGGCACCGGCTGGACCGCGACGCCAAGGCGGAGGCGGGTGACCAGCGGGACCGGAGGCACGGGCTGCGGTCGGACAAGGAGGCGAAGGCGCACGCGCCGCACGGCATGCCTCACGGTCTGGGGGAGGTGACCAAGTTCACGTGACGGGACGAGGCGAGACGAGGGCAGCAGGGCTTTCTTCGTCGGCGTGTGGCTGGAGGCGCAAGGAAGAAGGAGAAGTAGAAGAAGGAGAAGGAGAAGGAGAAGAAGAAGACCTGAGTAGACTCTAATGGTAGTATCTCTAATTGCCGACACAGACGGGCGATGGCTTGTCGTGACAGCTTGGCCGGCGATGGACGTGTGTTGGGTGTGTGAAGTGAGAAGACGCCGTCGTCGTTGGAACAGCGGCAACGACGAGGGCACGCCCTCGTGACGGGGCTCCGGAGGGGCCGGTGCAGGGGCCGGACTCGAGCGGCTCGGTGCCGGACATAGGAAGAGGCAGATGGGAAGAGGCATGTGTGACGATGGGGTGTGCTCGAGAGGCGGACGACGTATGCACAAGTCGTGATGACGGGCGGCCCCGGGACACGGAAGATGTGTAGGCCACAGAGGACCAGGCTACGTCTCTCGAGACGGAGAAACGGGATGGGCGACGGTCTACTAATAAAACTACCAAGGAGAAGGAGTCTACTGATAGGTAGGTAGGTAGAGAGAGGTCTGCCTAGCCCTCCCTACGGAACGGCAGCGAGAGAGGACGAAGCGGACGAATCAAAAGAAAGGGGAGGGAGTGGGCGGACGAGTGAAGAGCGGAGATGAAGAGGAATCGGTATTCCGTCCCGAGATGAGGAGAGAAAAGAGAGGCGGTGGGCGACGGCGGTGCGGGAGCGAGATGGCTGGATGGACGCCTTGGTGATGGATGGATGGGCAGAGAGAGAGAGAGAGAGTAAGAGAGAGAGAGAGAGAGAGGGAATCGGCTTGTCGGAGGTGCGGCCAGCGGCCGTCTCGGGATCGGGCAGCGCTGCATGGCGGATGGCGTGAGGGACATGGATGCCGTCTTTTCTATGATTATTATTATAATATTTTTTTTTTTTTCACAGGATTAACAACGCTGCTGTTGGACGGAGAACGGGCAGACGCAAGGGAGGGAAAGGGGATCGATCTCTCGGCCCCGACCTCTTCTCTTCTTCCTTTTCCTTGTACCTGGACTGGGCGGCAACGTGCCAACGACACAGCATACCGGGCTCCGTGTCTGACTGGGCGGGCAGGGATGAGGTGGACGACGCGGGTGGTCGCAGCGCGGGCGTGGCGATGGCCGCCTTGTTTTTTGTCCTTGCCACGCCATGGGTTGAGAGGCGGCCGTGAAAGGCGGCCGCGAGGCCTGAGAAGTAGGCCGTGAGAGGGGAGGTGGAGGAGGAGGAGGAGGAGGCAGGGTGATTTGTATCTGGACGGCGTGGGGGAGGGCGAGACCATGAGAAGATGAGGATGAGGGTGGAATATTCAGCTATATTCATTCGCGCAGATGGGCGGCAGAAGCTTGGGCTAAATTGGTATCCATGTACAGATGGGCGGACGAGGCCCGGCATGAAGCAATGGGACGGATGGGAGGACGCAGGCGGGCGGCAAGCGGCGCGGATGAAACGCCGGTAACGAGACACGGCGCCGCCGCGTCACCGGGGGCTGACGAACGAGCGAGCAGGAGTCCGTAGCCCCAGACGAAGAGAGAGAAAGAGAAGACAAGCAAGGGTTTGTGGCCGAGCGTCTCGTCAGCCGCAGCACATAGGAGAGAGGGGCGGCGGCTGCGCGGCGGCGCGCATGGCTGGCGAGAAGGCGGCCGGCGCGACGCGCAGAGACAGGCACAGAGCGAAAGAGAGAGAAGAACGGAGGATGGCGAGAGTAGCAGTAGCAGAATGGTCTATGTAAGTCGCAAGGCAGGGAGGGAAATGAGGATGGAGAAGATGGATGGGCATGTCTTGGGACCTGGAATGGAATGTTGGTTCGCGTGTCGGTAGTTGGACACGACAGGGGCACTTTTCTCTCCTTTTCTTTTTTTTTCTTTCCTCAATTACTATCCACAGTGAAAGAAGAAGAGAATCTCGGTGGATCGCGGTCAAGCTGTGGTATCTGCGGGGAGGGAAAAGAAACGGCGATGTCGAGGGCGGGCTCGAGTCCGGCTGGCTGGCTATCGTCTACTAGTACTGTCTACAGGGGCACGCGTGGAAAGAGGAAGGTCGAGAAGAAAGGGCGTCAGCAAAAAGGAAAAAAAGAAGGAAGATCAAGAGTAAGGGAAAAAAAAAAGAAAGGAAGAGAGGGGACAGAGTCTGGGGCGATGGATTGGGGGGATGACGCAAGGACAGGGGAGGGCGGCATGCGCGTAAATGAGCGGTGCCACGGCGAGATATGCGGTGGGATTTTTTTTTGATTTTTTTTTCCGATGTAGATGGAAAGAAGAGGTGGACGAGATGAATTATCAGAGACAGAGAGGGAGAGAGAGAGAAAGGTAAAGACGGAGATGGAGACGGAGAGAGAGAGAGAGAGAGAGAGAGAGAGAGAGAGAGAGAGAGAGAGAGAGGGGAGGAGGAGGAGGAGGAGGAGGTCCTAGGAAGAGGAGGAGGTGCCAGCGGCCGCGGCAGCAGACGGACGGACGGACGGCCCAGGGCTGCTGCTAATCTTATAGTGCGTGCATGCGCGGGCCCGCCCTGAAAAGCGGCCCTCACGGCGGATCAGCGGGGAAACGGCCTACCAAAGTACGTGCATGCAGCGCTGTGCGTGCATCCAGAGGGCACGCTGCATACAGGGCACATGTATAGCGACTCTCCTGGCAGCGGCTCTCGTCGACGCATTGGACGAAACGCAGCCAGAGGGGCAAGCAGAGAGACGAGAGGAGCAGAGAGAAGAAGCACAGACGAGAAGAGGGCAAGGAAGAAAAAGAAAGTGGCAGTCGAGGCCGAGTTGCTCCTGGGATCGAGTCCCCATCGCCGGCTGCCTGCAGCCCGGCCTGCAGCAGCGTGGGACCTTGCGAATCGCCTCCCGGCCGTCTTGGCGGCGACGCAAGGGTCGCCGGTCGTGGAGAGAGACAGCGCGAGCCGTTGTCTGGACGTGGGTGCGAGCGTCGAGGTGAGCAACGGAGTGGTGATGGCCTCAGCTGCGCTGCCTCCCTTGCCTCGGACCTGTCTCTCTCCATCTCTCTCCATCTCTCTCTTCCTCTCTCGAGACGGAGCGAAGAGGAGGGGAGAGAGAGTGAGGGCCGTTCGTCGGGCGTGCGAGACGCACATGATAAACGGCCGCTGTTCCGCCCTTGGTCTGCTCTTTGCGCGAGCCGAGTCTTGTGTTGCACTGCACTGCCTTTTTATTTTATCCCGTTTTATTGTATTATCTTTTCACTTCATTCTTTGACCTTCATTCATTCACTGCCTCACTCACTCACTCACTCACTCATTCACTCACTCGTGCATTTCACTCACTCACTCTCTCTCTCACGCATTTCACTGCTCGCCCACCCACCCGCTCGATTTTCACTGCCCTTTGCCTCCCTTTTTCTACCGCGCGCCCTCCTTCCAATCCCCCTTCCACCTCCGTCTCTCTTTCACACCTCACACCTCGCGCCCTCTCCCTTTCTTCAGCGGCAGAACGGCTCTTCATCAGCCCTCACTAACCTCTCTTCTCTACCCTGCCCTATCCTCTCCTAAGACTCTTACCACCCCCCCTCGCTAATTCAAGCGCACCTTCCCTGCCTGCCTTACCGGTCCTTACCCCTCTTCTTCTCCTCCCCTCCCCTTCGCCTCACTACCTCTCCTCCTCCCTCCAACCATCTCCCTCCCTTCTTCTCATCTTCATCATCCTCAATCTTCCGCTGCCTCGCCTTCTTTCTTCCGCCTCGCCGTCTTCCTCCGCCTCGCCCTCGCACGCGTCCGCCATTGGCCCCTCCCTCGGCCACACCCTCCCGAGCCTCATCGTCTCCACCGCCCGCTGGCTCGACCAACCACAGCCAGCCTCTTCCCACCCGATCCTCCATCCTTGGTTTCGCGATCCTCCGGCCGACGACGCGTCCAGGCACGCTTCCATCTCTGTCTCTCCAAACCCCTCTGAAAGGACCAAAGAAAAAGAAAAGAAGAAAACGTCGACGACAGACGCCCGCAGCTCGCTCGACTGCACCACGAGGCCGCCGCACGCCTCGAGCACGCCGCCAATCCGGCCTCGCCTCTTCACCACCATCCATCCCTGCCGCTGCTGGCCTGCAGCGCTCTTGCAGCCCGGCGCTTGGCCAAACCGTCGTCTCGCCAATCTGTCTCGACCCTTTCTCCAATCCCTCGCCGACCCGACCCTCCTCCTCTGAGCTCTCTCGGCCTGAAGCCATCCATCCATCTCGACGAGCCCCCCCCTCTCTCTCGATAGCCCACCCCCCATAACTATCGTGGCGCCCCCCCCCTTCTTCAGCGCGCCGCTCCCGAACGCCTGCCCTCCTCCTGCTTTTCTGCTCTCTAACTCTTCCTCCGCCCTCCCTCTCCCTCCTCTGCCCTCCTCGTCTTTCTCTCTCATCACCTGCCCTCTACTCTCTCACTAGCCTGTTCAATTCTTTGGCCTCTACTACCAATACTCCCCTCCCGCCTTGTCGAGGGAGTTCTGGTGTCCACCGTCAGGCGCCCTGCCCTGGCCAACCGAGCACTGGGCATAAACAACAAAAGCCCGAGCCCCGTGCTGCATTCCCCCATAACAAAGACGGGGCCCCAGACTCGTCTCATCCCGCCACAGACCATCAGCGAAGACGAACTAAACACAATCCAATTCATTGCCCCGTCTCCTTCGACGGCACCCAAACAACAAGCACAACAACAGACCAGAACAACAACAACAATAGCGCGGTCAGCGGCTCGCTTGCCGCCCCCACTACTGTCTGCATCGTCGACCGGGCTGCCTGCCCCGAACCACTCACCGGCTTTGCCCCAGCTCACCTTGACCCTGTCTTACGCCATGGCTGCCGTCACCCGCCAGCCTTTTGCTCCCCTCGACGGGGTCCGCCTCCAGAACCTGACAAGCCTCAAGAATAGGCAGAATGGTACGTTGCCGTCCTTGCATCCTCGCCCCGGCCACGACCGGCCAGAAGGCGATCGTGAACTCGAGAGAACAAACGCGCTGACATGGCACCCCTCCCGCTGCAGCCCTCACGCCCTCGGGTACCAGTGGGAAGCGCAAGGCTGAGCTGCTCGAGGCCGACGACTTGGAGAACGTCGACCCTCTGCTCTTTGCGAAGCGTTCCAAAGGCCTCGCCGCCGTCGCCGACTCCCCGGCCAAGGACGCGCTGAAGAAGCCCTCGTCCGTCCTGCTCTTCACCAAGCCCTCGCCCGCCTCCCTCTCCACCCCCCGTCACCACGTCCGCGCCGCCCTGTCCAGCCCGTCCAAGCCCGCCTCCACGTCCCGCCGCCTCCTCCAGCCCAAGTCGCCCCTCGGCAAGCTCGACGCCGGCGCCGTCTCCAAGTCGTCGCCGCTGTCCGCCCCCGCCGGCCGTTCCCCCACCCGCGCCAAGCGCTCCGGCATCCTCTCCAGCCGGAGGCGCAGCGCCGGCTCCTATGCCCGCGTCGACCCCCCTTCCTTCACCCTCGCTGCCTCGGCCCCCTTTTCGCTCGACGCCGCCCTCAAGGGCACCATCTCCTCCTATGGCGCCCGCCCCGCTGCCCCCGTCGAGGCCCCCGCCAGCGCCGGTGCCGCCAACCCCAGTCTCGCCGCCGCCGGTCTCGGCGAGCCCGAGATGAAGGCCAGCTGGTTCTTCGACATCCACGAGGACACCCCCGAGCAGGAGATGACCAACCTACTCCAGCACGGCACCTGCGTCCTCGACATCTCGTCGGACGAGGAGACGGAGCTCAAGGACCGCCAGTACCGCGCCGAGGGCCGCGACAAGGAGAACATCCCCCCCGCCGACGACATCTCCCAGACGTCGGCCCGCCGCGCCGCCCGCCCCGACGCCGACGACATGCTGGTCGACAAGGAGCGCGTCGCCCTCGGCGAGATGAACACGGCCGACTTCTACCCCGACGGCTGCGACGCGTCTTCGGTCGTCGTGATCCCCGCTGACGACGACGAAGAGCCTCTTGAGCCCGCCGCCGGGCCCTCGGTTCCGGCGCCCCGCCCGCTCGAGAGCGCGCCTGAGACGGATGCCTTGTCCGAGGCGGATTGCGTCGAGCTGCTCATGCAGGCCCGCCCCGACGGATCGTCGTCCAAGGCGGCTGTCCTGCAGCCCATCGACGGCACGGACCAGAGCTTTGAGCTCTGGGAGAGCGGCAGTGCCAAGGATGAGTCTGAGATGGCCGCCGCCTCGGCGCCCGTCGCCACGTCATGACGGGCCGCCAACACCCGCGCGCCATTTGCCGATGAGCATCTGGACGAAACACGTGTCAAGAGACACCATCGTTCGCACACGCCGTCTCCAGTCGGAGAGGGGGAGAGATGGGGAGAGCCTTACGATATCGGACGCGGCACGATTTGTCTTTTTGTGTGAGATATGACTTGAACGGACATGTCTTTTTCCTTTCATCTTCTGTCTGAGGCTTGCTCGGGGGTTCCGGTCGGTTCGGCAGGATCGGCCTCCGGGCCACGGGCGGGACAGGTGAAAAACGGCGTTGGCGGGCCCTCGTGCCCCGGCATTTCGGGTGAAGACGGCCGGAGCGCCTGTCGGTTGGTGTTTGGATTGGATCTGTCATTTAGTTTTTGTGTGTGTGCCTCGACGCGCCCTCCTGTTGCGCAGGCGCGCCAACCTGCCGACATTTAATTGAGTCGTTTGCCTCTTGTCATCGACTCCTACCTGCATGAATGGTGTCTTCCAGGCTATCCCTGGTCCCTCAGCCGAGGTCCTAACTTCAACCTAAGCCGTGCCTTGTGCCTTGAGAGAGAGAGCCCTTGTGCCCACCGCCGGTCGGTAGGCGCACTGTGCTGGGCTCGTCGGATTTGGGCCTCGAGCGGCGCGTGCATCACGCTAACGCCGCGACCGAACGCGTCGCGCGCCCGGGGCCGCTGTACAGTAATTATGTGAGATGGCACTGTATAGCACCACCTCTTCGCAGGGCCAGGCAGATTGGCGGAGGGTCACGTACAGCTTCGTACCTCGACGCTTGTGCGCGCTCCTCGCCCTCATCGTCGGTCGTTTCTTGCTTTGCTCGGTTGTAAGCTTTGCTAAGGCATTTGCCGAGACGTGTGCTTTTTCCGCCCGTCTTCTGGTGTCCCCGAAGGAAACCAAGAAAAAAAAAAGAATGGCTTCAATCAACGACCTGGCGACGGCGGCCATGGCCAGCTCGTCGTCGGCGGGCAGTCGGGGCGCCTTCGTCGTGCTCGAGGGGCTGGACCGGAGCGGCAAGACGACGCAGGCGAAGCTGCTGGAGCAGAGGTTCGTCGAGGCCGGGCGGCCGGTCAAGGTGATGCGGTTCCCCGGTCAGTGTCCGTCTCGGAGCTCGGCACGGGAGAGGGACTGACATGGGGTGAGGGGGGAGGGAGGGAGAGAGGAACAGACCGGTCGACGCCGATTGGGCAGATGATTGACAGGTACCTCAAGAGCGATGCCGAGATGGAGGACCATGTCGTCCATCTGCTCTTCAGCGCTAATCGCTGGGAGGCTGCGTGAGTCTTTGCCTCGACGCCCGATACGACAGAGCAAGACAGAGAGAGAGAGAGAGAGAGAGCGGGAGAGAGAGAAAGAGAGAAAGAGAGACAGAGAGCAGCTGACGTCGATGTGAAAGAAACCAAATACACGCGGCGCTGGCCTCGGGCACCACCATCATCTGCGACCGCTTCTACCACTCCGGCATCGTCTACTCGGCGGCCAAGCAGAGGGCGGACCTGTCGCTGGCGTGGGCGCGCGCCCCCGAGCGCGGCCTGCCGCGGCCCGATCTCGTCCTCTTCCTCGACCTGGACGAGGAGCGGGCGCGGACGCGCGGCGGATGGGGCGGCGAGCTGTACGAGGAGGCCGGCATGCAGCGGCGCGTGCGGGACCTGTTCCGGGCCCTCAGCACGGCCGGCAAGGGCCGAGGGGGGGAGGAGGAGCAGGAGAAGGAGGAGCAGGAGGAGGAGGAGGAGCTGGTGGTGGTGGATGCTGGCGGCAGCGTCGAGGAGGTGGCTGAGGATATCTGGGGCCGTGTCCGGGCCCGGGTTCGGCAGGTTGAGGCCGGTGAGGTGGGCGGGACGGTGCGGCTGGTGCGTTAACTGGATGCCCGGGCTACACACCGATACAGACACACACACACACGCACACATGGGTCAGCCTCGGAGGCAAGGTCAAGCGAGTATATAGTTTGCTCCCATCCGTCTCTCTCTAGTGCATCCATCTATCATCTACCCATCTATCATCGGTGTAAGTCGGTTCGACAAGTCAACGACAAGCACAACAGCAAGGAAAGCAGCGTGGGCCCGCTCAGGCGAAGACGACCGTCTTGGAGCCGTTGAGGAAGACGCGGCCGTCGGCGTACCAGCGAACGGCAGCGGCCAGCACCTGGCTCTCGACGTTGGAGCCCTCGGCGGCAAGCTCCTTGGGCCCCATGCTGTGGTCGACGCGGGCGACGCGCTGCTCGATGATGGGGCCCTCGTCCAGGTCGGCGGTGACGAAGTGGGCGGTGGCGCCGGTGATCTTGACGCCGCGGTCGTAGGCCTGATGATAGGGCCGGGCGCCCTTGAAGGAGGGCAGGAAGCTGTGGTGGATGTTGATGATGCGGCCGGCCATGGCCTCGCACAGGGCCGGCGACAGCACCTGCATGTAGCGGGCCAGGACGACGAGCTCGACGCCCAGGTCGCGCACCAGCGCCAGCACCCGGGCCTCCTGCTCGGCCTTGCCGCCGGCGCCGGCCGCGATGGGCAGGTGATGGAAGGGCACGCCGTAGCCGGCGGCCATGTCGCGCAGCGTCGCGTGGTTGGACACGACAGCCGCGACCTCGACCCGCAGCTGGCCGGCGCCGGCGCGGAACAGCAGCTCGTTGAGGCAGTGGCCGCTGCCGGAGACCATGATGAGGACGCGGGTGCGGCGCGCCGCCGGCCGCACCTCGTGCCGCGTCCCGTACTCGGCCGCCAGCGCGTCCAGCGCCGGCTGCAGGTGCTCCGTCGACGCGTGCGCCGCCGACGGGCCGAAGTGCACGCGCATGAAGAACCGGTGCGAGGCCGGGTCGCTGAACTGCTGCAGGTCCAGGATGTTGTGCCCGTGCGTGGCGAACATGGCCGTCACGGCGTGCACGATGCCCGGCCTGTCGGGGCACGTCAGCGTCAGGATGTGGTCGTTTTCGATGGCCATTTTCTCTTTCTCTCTCTCTCTCTCTCTTCGACTCCTTTTCTTTTCGGTTTCTGCGTCTCCTCGCCGTCTGCTATCGGACCGGTCGGTATACGAGGTGCGATGACAAGGGAGCGAGGCGAGGAGCAAAGGGGGGCAAGTCCCGAAGTCGACCGAGGGAATCGAGCCTCGACTGCGCTTTTTTTTTTCCTTTTTTCCTGTCTCACTTAGTTCGTTCCCTTCCGTTCCTTGCTTGCCCTCTGCTGCTCGCCCTCTGAGGGAATTTCCGACGAGTCGGGAGCGAATAGGACACGGTGGTTTCCGTGTGGCACTGCCCTCCCCCCGAGACGCCCGGCGCCGGCCCAACAGAGGAAAAGATTGGTAAAGAAAATAGAGAGCGAGGGGGGAAAGGTGAGAAGGGGGAGAAAAAAAAGTGTTTAGTGGGAAGCGGGATTGGGTCTGGTGGTCCACTACCGGGCGGAGAGACGATCCGGAGAGGCTGATGCATACACACATACACACACAGCCAGTAGAATAGTACATACATACATATAGACAGAGAAGCACACGATGTCCGGAGGGGCAAGAATGAGGGGCAAAACTTTAGGGGCGGGCGCCCGGACTTGGCTCGGCGTCTCGGGGATGAGTCACGCGGTCCGGGCCTCGGATCCTTGCGCCTTGGTCGCACGCGGCCATCCCTGCCGCCGGGGCCGGAGGAGTGGGGCCGGGGACGCGGCCCCGGGCGGGACGCGGCCGGCACGTGTGGCTTGAAGCGGCGGTCTGTGCAGACACGTTGACGGTGTGGCTATCCTACCTGGCTTTGATACATGGACTCTGCGTCTTCTCTCGTCACGCCCTTGTCCCCGCCCGAATCAGTCTCTTCTCCTGTCCAGCGCCCCAACTCCGCCCGTCATCCCGTCTCTTCCCCTGCCGCCTCCCAGCTTCCGCTCCCGTCGTGTGCCGTTACGCCTCGTGCCCATTGCCGACTCACATCCGCGCCCCGTCACGCCTCCGCCTTCTCCGGCTGGGCGGCCTTCGGATCGGCCGCGGGACGCTGGCCCTCCGTGTTGAAGACCCAAGGCGGCAGCACGTAGCGGCCGCGGCCGTCGCTCACCACGTTGGACAGGTTCGGCTTGTCGTCGGCGTCTGCCCCTGCCTTGGGCCTGCCGATGTACGGCCGCATGTAGTAGCCGTCGTGCAGCTTTTCGTGGGGGTTGCTGCTCTCGGCGGCCCCGCCGGCGGGCTTGTCCTTGCCGGCCTCTGCGTCGGACTCGGCCTCGGCCTCCTCCGCGCCGGCCTCCCTCTTGGCGGGCGGCGGGGCCGGCAGGTGGTCGGCGCTCTCGGCGTCCGTGCCCTCCGGCCCGGCCGCGAGGGATGCGTCGCCGCCCCCGCCGAACGCGACCCGCGCCCGCTCCCGCACCTCGTCCGGCTGCATCTCCTCGTAGACGGTCT
>NJEV01000222.1:15449-29090 GCA_002591385.1 Cordyceps sp. RAO-2017 | reverse complement strand
GGCGTGGCCGGGGGGGACGACGGGCCGGGCGGGCGGGGGCGCCTCTTCGGCCGGTCCGGACGCGCGCTCCCCGCCGCTGCCGGAGACGACGACGGCCCGTCCGTCCGGGGGCCGCCGCCCTCGGGACGCACATCCTTCTGCGGCATCGCCGGAAACATGGAGCTGGTCGCCAGCGCCCGTGACGCTGCCTGGGCAGCCTCGGACCGTTGAGGCGTCGCCCCGAAGACGGCCGCGGCTTTGGTCGCGCGGGGCTTCTGGGCCTTCGCGCCGGGCATGACGGCGGGAGAGGAGAAGAAGGACGACAGGTCGAGACGGTTGGGCTTCGAGGCCGATTCGGCGGCATCCTTGGTGACCCCCTGCCGTTGCTGCCGCTCCTGCTGCCGCTTCTCCTCAGTCTGACGTCTCTGAGCCAGCTGCGAGTATTCCTCCAGGTCGTCTTCCTGGAGCTGTCCCTGCCGAGGCAAAGCAGCTCGCTCTTGGCGAGCGTCAGCGGCGCTGCCTGAAGCCGTCGGCTCGTCAACGCTATTCTTGGCCCGGGAACTCGGTCCGGCGCCACGACGGTGATTCGAGGTGGCGACCCGCCGTCCGAACGGCCGCTGACGAACGGCCCGCGGCATTTCCCGCTCCGCCTCGAACTCCCAAATGTCCATCTCGTCGTCCTGGGCCACTGGAGGGCTTCCCGCCGGTGCCTCGTCTGCGTCCTCGTCCCGCTGTCCGAGGGAGATGGAGGCGCTCTTGGCCCCCGCGTCGGACGAGGGGCGAGACAGGTCCCGCAACGAGTTGTCGCCTCGCAGCTTCGGGCTGATCGGGCCCTCCCGGGCAATCCAGCTCATGGCGCCGTCGCTCGGCGGCGTGATGCGCATCGAGCTCGATGGCGACCCTCTCCGCGCATCCCGGTCGATGGTCGCGGCTCTGTCGATCGCCTGCACACGGCGAGCATTGCTCGTGGTACGAGAGGCCGGATCAATGGGGTCGACCCTGATCGGGCTGACGGAAGCCGCGGGGGCGTCTGGGAAGTTCAGCGGCGGCTGAGGACTCTTGCTTGCGCGTCGGCCGTTCTGGCTGTCTCTGGAGCCGTTCCACGAGTCTCTGCTGCCGGAGCTCCTGAACGGGCTCCCGAGCTGCTTCTCCCGTCCCTCGGGGGATGGTGGGTCCGAGGTGATGCTCTGCAGAGCCCTTCCCGCTCGGACGATGGCTGACAGAGCCGGCCGGGTTGTCTTGTCGAGCCAAGTCTCTTGCGGCACCGACAGTGGCTCATGCAGCGGCGATGACAGCTGGCGCACCGGCGTCACCTCTACCGAATGCGCTGACGGCTCTGCACTCTCTGATGGTGATCGGGGCTGCTCAGGCGGGCCTGCCGGTTCGAGGGGTGTCGGCGAACTGGTTGCCGGAACTACGGGCGCAAGCTGGGGCCTGATCGGCGAGACAGATCTCGACAGTGTTTCTCGCCCTCGATCCGATCTTTGCGCCTCCTCTGTAACCTCGTTTTCGGCCCGAGCGGGAGACTTGTCGGGCGTGGGGAGACGCTCTGCCTCAGACAGGGACGCTGGACTGGCATTCGATCCCTCTGGCTGCTCTTCAGTACGTACATCGATCTGAAGGTCCTCGACGTCACGGTCTTGTGTCGATTCATCTTGTAATGGTTGTACATGTTCGTTGTCATCATCGTCGTCGTCGTCATTGTCATCGTCGTCGTCATCGCGCGTCTCTGCAGCGTCGTACTGTAATGGCACAGCAGCCGTGAGAACATCCTGCGGAATCTCGGAGAAGGAGTCGTCGTAAGCCTTCGATGCTCCCTTTTTGAACGCGCTAGAGTCTCTTCGCTCCCGAACAGGGCTGATCCTCCCTTGGTTCTCATTGGCGGTCTCATTGACGTCTGGCGCGCTCGAATCCTCAGTGGTGGATCGGAGGACGGGAAGACGAAGGGGAGAAGAGTCGACCACTTTGCGTGGACTGCGTGACAATCTGGTGTTCGACCCTCGACTTGGCGATGCAGTTTCCGCTCTCTGCACGGGCGTGGGTTGATCTTCCTCCGGGGGACCTTGATGGACTTCTGATCGCCCGGGTTTCATGTCTTCGGGGACATCCGCATCGTCGTCCTGCACGTGATCCCGTGTCGGGGATGGGAGTCTGTTGCCGGTCATGGTGCTCGTTTCATCTCCTCCCTCCTCCCGGGCCGGCTGCGGAATAGAGCTGCGGAAGACGGCCTGCAACGAGGGGATCGAGTCCATGAAAATCATGCTGAAATCCTCGCCCTGCGCGATCGTGTCGTCTGTCTGCGGGGCTGACGCGTCGGCCTGTTCCCCCGCCGGCTCGCTCGGAGGTTCGTCGTCCAAAGGCTGCTCCTCTGGATGCTCTTCAAAAGGCTGTTCTGGGGGCTCGTCGAGATGCTCGTCTGCGGAGGAGACATCACTCGCGCCAGGGAAGAAGTCGAGATAATCGCCGTCCGCCTGTGCGACATCCGGTTCAATATGTGCGTCCGCTTCTCGTGGCCGCGGCGCTTCGTAAGGACGGTGCGTCGGCGACGACGGTTGGACTGTGGGAGGGGCTTCGGCTCTCGGTGTATTTTCGTCTGACAGTGTGGCCATCCAGATATCGAAGTCTTGGTCGTTGTCGGCTGTGGCGGGATCGTCCGTGCTGATGGTGGGTGGCAGCCGTGGCTCCCGCGGTCCGGCTGCGCCGGTAGTGTCGTCGTTCAGAGCCGGCACGTCCGAAGCGGATGGAGACTGGATCTCGATACTGGGTACGGGGGGGTCGGTCGGCTCCTCCAACACGGGAGTCGGCTTCCTGCGTTTCGTGCGTCTCGCAGCATCAGGACCGGTCTCGCTCGGGGGCTCGGGCGCCGCGCGTTTTTTCGGCGGGCGCCCTCGACGCGTCGATCTCGGCGTCGGCTGCGTGCTGCTGGCCTCCGATGGCGGCAGCCCGGCGTCGTCGGCTTGGAGGAGCCGGCGCCGGCGCGGCGTCCGTTTTTCCGCCGAGGGCGGTGGCGCCGCAGCCTTCCTCTTGGCCGCGCCGGGCATGGGCGTCCCGTTGGACTTGCGGGCCCTCCTCCGTCTGGGCGTCGCGAGCGCAGCCTCTCCCTCATCGTCGACCGAGTCCCGCAGGGGCACGACGGTGGTGACGGCGCGGGCGCCGCGGCGGCGCGCCGACGAAGCGGGCGACTGGAAGAGCTTGCGCCGGGGGTCGCGGCCGGCGTCGTCGGCGTCGTCGGTCTCGACCGTGACCCAGAGCCGCTGGGGCGAGCGGGTGTCGCCGACCTGCAGCTCGAACATCTGCTTCCGCGGCGAGCTCGTCAGCGAGGCGAACCTCTGCGAGCGCTGGCTGCGTGTGACGCGGCGCAGGGTCGAGGGCGGCGGCGGCGGCAACGTCGACGTCGCCTCGTTGAGCGGATCGGGCGACGACATGATGTCGGCGCTGGGCGTCGCCGGGTTCGCGACGCTGTGCCACCGGACGTTGAAGCGCGACTCGGGCTGCGGGTGCGGACCGGCGAGCGATTTCCGGGGCCGCGGCATTGGTGTGCGAGCGGCGATGTCCGGCTCCTTCGGCTTGGAATGGGCGGCCTGACGCCACGGCGATGTCGGGGAGCTCGTCGTCGTCGTCCGGCCGTTTGTTTACTTGCAGCCTTGTTGGGCCTAGCGCCGACCGCCCCCTCTCCCGTTGCTCCCCACGGGCCGGGGGAGGGGCGTGAAAAAAAAAGGCTCCGGTCGGTCTGAGTGGCGCCCTCCAGGGTAGGCCCCCGGTCTTGGGCGTTTTTATTTCTTGGTTTTGGTCTCTTTCATGCCATGCCAAGTCACATGCCAAAAGGGTCCCGCCGCTGGACGTGCGCATGACTTCATCTCGGGCGCGGAAAAAGCGGGACGGACTTCGGCTTCAAGTTCATCCCACCGCCAGCCACCACGAGGGACCTCGGCTCGAGACGCTGCCACCGGCCACGGTCGGCTCGCCGCGCTCGTCTTTTCATCCTCTGCGCGCCGCCCGATAGCAAGCGATCGGACTCGCCCACCGGCCTCTTCGACCTCCCCACTTGACATCTCCCTCGCGAATCGCCTCAGTCGCTCGCAAGTCATCCCGCATCACCACATCATGGCTTCCAAGGCGCCCATCCCCCAGAACGACAACGTCGCCCACGCCCTCGCCGGCGCCGGCGGCGGCATCTTGTCCATGGTCCTGACGTGAGCGAGCCCCCTCCCCGTCCCCCGCATCGCATGCCCTCGTTCCGGGCGTTGCCCTGCCAGACTCGCCGGCTGACGCGCTTCGCCAGCTATCCCCTCATCACGCTGTCGACGCGCGCCCAGGTCGAGTCCAGGAAGGCGGAGACGCGGTTCATCGCGGCGGTGCAGCGCATCATCGCGCGCGAGGGCGTCGCAGGCCTGTACTCGGGCATCAACTCGGCCCTGTTCGGCATCAGCGTCACCAACTTCGTCTACTACTACTGGTACGAGTGGACGCGCTCCTTCTTCGAAAAGGCTGCGCAGACGGCCGGGCGGGCCGGCAAGAAGCTCACGACGGTCGAGTCCATGATCGCCGGCGCCATCGCCGGCTCCGCCACCGTCATCATCACCAACCCCATCTGGGTTGTCAACACGCGCGTCACCACGCGCAAGCAGAATAGCGAGGCCGACGTCGAGGCCGGCACCCGCTCGCGCCCCCGCTCGCCCTCCACCATCGGCACCCTGATGTCGCTGCTGAAGAACGAGGGTCCGCAGGCGCTCTTCGCCGGCGTCATCCCGGCCCTTGTCCTCGTCATAAACCCCATTCTCCAGTACACCCTCTTCGAGCAGATGAAGAACGCCGTCGAGAAGCGGAGGAAGGTGACGCCTACCGTCGCCTTCTTCCTCGGCGCCCTCGGCAAGCTGTTTGCCACCTCGGTCACGTACCCGTACATCACCGTCAAGAGCCAGATGCACGTTGCCGGCCACAGCGACAAGAAGGAGGGCATGTCCCAGGCGCTTCGGCGTGTCATCAAAGAGGAGGGCTACTCAGGCCTGTACAAGGGTAAGGCGCCGAACCGGGACGTCCCGAAAGGACCCCCGTCCCCCCCGTCCTGCTCTATGCCGGGCTCGAGCTGACATGACAATCCTCCAGGCATCGGCCCCAAGGTCACCCAGAGCGTCCTGACCGCAGCCCTCCTCTTCGCCTTCAAGGACGCACTGTACGAGCAGACGGTCAAGCTCCGTACGGCTGCCGCCGCCCGCAAGCGCGTTGGCGCTTGAACATGCGAACCCGGCCACCCCCTGAGCGGACCAGGCCTGGCGTAGGAGTCTGCTGTTTCACTGCCGATGGCGAGCTTCGGCACGGAGCCACGCCTTTCCGCACCGCGGCTGGGGCGGCTGGCTCGGCGGCGTCGCACGATGCATCAGAGGGCGGCCTCGATGTTTCTCGTCATAGATTGACCTGGCACATACGAGCAAGGAAACGCCATCTCGGGAACGGCGGATTGAAAAGACGGTTGTGTAAGCTATATACCTATGAAACGATGCCTTCGATGCCGCAATTGTCCGTTGCGCCCTGTTGGGAACGACAGCACGTAGACTCCCGGTTTGAGTCCTCACCCCCACGCCTGCTCCACGTCTAATCATGCAGTCCGGACTATTCTCGGGACTAGCCACCAGTCGTGGTAAGTCTGGTCCGGGCCAGGCAGTTCGGCCTTGATACGCAAGTCGCTGCTGTCACTCGAGCCGCCGGCGAGGGCCTTTCGCACGCTGGAGATGGCGATCCCGGTAGCGATGCTCGATTTGAGGGCGCCCTTGGTCGTCGCAACCCAACGGTCGTGCGAACCGATGGAAAAGGACTCGTTGGCGGGCAATTTGCTCAGGGTCTCAAGTCCCCTCTTGGCGCCGGCCACGGCTCTCTCGCCATACTCCAACAGCTCGTCCGTCGTCGAGTCCGGCTGCGCCGTCCCGGCCGTGAACTCGTCAAACGTCGGCAGTGCGGGGAAGCCGATGGGCGCGAAAGGCTTCATGCGGAGTTCGAATCGAAGCTTGTCGTTGCTGTACGGACGAGGCGGTGCCACAATGAGGCCCAGGCGCCGGAGAGCAATGTACAAGCAGCACAGGGCATCCGACAGCTCCCACGTCACAGCGGCGTCGAGGAGTGACAGCCGCGTGAATGCCAACGATCGTTGCAGCTGCTCGTCGGCCTTGCCGTTGTCGTGCTTCCTTGGCTGTGACCGCGCCTCTTCCACCCGGCGGACGACGAAGGACTTGATCCGCTCCGAGTGTTGGAGTCGAAATCGGGCCAAGTGGTTGAGATACCAGTACATGCCGGCAAGCTCGTCCATTTGGTACATCTCAAGCTCGAAACCCAGCTGCACAATCAGCTCCATCTGCCGCAGCTTGTACAGATAGGCCCAGGATGACAAGGGCAGAGCGTAGGACTCGACAGGCTCCAAGTCTGCGGCTGATTGTTGCATCATCGGTCGTTCGTTGGTCTTGACCTGCAAGACTTGGTCAATCTCCTCGGCGTCGACCTGAAGGTTTTCCCAATCTCGGATGATGTGGCACAGCGTCCGCCGTACTCGACAGCGATTCTGGCACGCCGTCCGCAGTATGTCCAGGAAGGGTTGTGCAGCGCGTTGCCTGAACAGCTCCATTTGCTCCGCAATGGCGAATCGCGGATCGTGCACGGCCTCGATGTCGTCGTTGTCCCGGTCGAGAAGAGGGCTTGCCGGGAGCGAGATGATGGAAAAGTCGTCGTCGAGAAGCTGGCGGATGCTCATTGAGCCAAGAATCTCCATGGCGTTGAACAGAAAAGTCTGCAGTAGGGTCCTCACGTAGACCAGGGGCTGAGGTTTCTTGGCTTGAAACGATGCCACGAATGTCTACGCTTCGGTCAGTACCGTGACGGGCGAGTCCCAAGGCCCAGGAAGAGTCACCTGGAGGCACTGAGAGTCTGTGTAGTCTAGAACGCCGACAACCTCGGAGCCGTCTTTGCACAGACGCGAGAGATGGCCGAAGGCATCATCGAAGCTGAGTTGGACGATCGGTCGGGGAGGCATGGTGCTCGCGAGCTTTCTTTGCAGTTTTGCGCTGAATGCCTCCTTGACCGGCTTTCCCAAAGCGTGGGTTGAGTTGATCTTTGGCAAGTGCGCTGTAGCTTCGGTCCATGGTCTCCGGCCCCTGGGAGGATCCTTCATATGCTGAGGACACTCTGCAGCATCAAGGAATGCAAACCTGAGACGCAGTCGACTGGTGAGGGCATCGGTGACCTCGTGCCCGATGCTATCTCGCTGGAACTCTAGTAGATCCTGGGCTTCCACAAGAACTCGCCGTACATCGTCCGTTGGGATGCCGTTGAGCAGAACTCGGCTGTACGTGGTGGTGACAAAATCCTCTTCCTGAACTTCTTATCAGCATGTTAATTGCGGCGGTCTCGGGCGGTAGTCGTGTATACCTCATAGTAATGCTCCGACTTGATCCGTTCGTTGACATAGCCGCAAGCCTTGACCAGCCCCAGACAGTAAGCTCTCAGCACCTGCAACATGGGCTGCTGGTTTGCAGCGCTGTCGGCGCGTCGAACGAACTGCGCCATGTCTATGCTGGCAGGGTTTGGCATCAGAAGTGCCTCGATGTAAACGCTGGTGAACAGCGTCTGCGAGAGAGGGTATCCCAGGTGCCAGGACATCTAGAAAGCATGAACGGGCGACTCCGCCAATCTGCGGGCATCCTCGACCTACCTCGTGGCAAAGCAGCTGGTCTATGATGCCGAGTACCTCCTCGGGCAGCAGTGCCCTTGAGACGTCATAGAGCTCTTCGAACTCGTCGCCTGTATCGATGCAGCCGCTGTCCATCTTGGGATCCATGATCTGCGTACGCGTGAGTCGGCGAGCATGGGTGTCAAGGGGCGCACAACCAACTTCAAGGGCAGCGACGGATTCGAAGAGGGTGAAGAAGCCATCCTTGACCAGCTCACCGGGAGACAGGGCTCGGGAGATGTCAGTTCAGGCTCGACGCACGCTGTGCCGAGCATGGCTTACTTGCGACGGCGTCGGAGAAAGTGCGCGTGATGTCGACGGCGGTGACGCCGGCGCATTGAATGTTGGGCGGCGGAGGCGGCGATTCGGCCTCTTGCCCCAGTGAGAGTCTGGCGATTTCTGCCCGGAGGTGAGAATTTCGACTACCGCGGTGAAGGAAGGAAGCGGCACTGACCGTCCGAGGCGCCGACCACGGAGTCGGCCATTGCGGTTCGGTGGCTATAGGAGGATGTTTATCTTTGGCATTTGGGATGCCTCGAGGCTGCTTTGGCGCGCCAAAATCCGTTGAGGTCGCTGGGTGAGCGCCGTGCGTGGTGGACTGTGGAGGTTCCAGAAGGCAAGGGGTCGTAAGTCGCTGACCGAGGGGCACTGCAGAACAGTCGACTGAGCCGCACGCGACGCCGCAACTGTCCGTTTGGCCTTTCACCGACGAAATAAACATGTCGTTCAGTTGGAAGAGGCAGTAGCCGGCAGGTATCAGATAACATTAAATGTGACGGAGGCGCCATGACTCGTGAACGACGACATGGTTTGTTTTCTATTTGCCATCGTGACCCTTTCTGTTGCCCTCGGCTACGCCACCTCGCTGAATAACAGGGTGTTTCTTGAAAAAAAAAAAAAACGTTTAAATACGGGGAACCGAGAGGAGAGGATAATCGTAAGTAATCGCATGATACAATATCACTTTGGTGGCACCTCACGACAATTCAGGATCTAGTTCATGTTGTCCACGGCATTATGGTACAATGGCAGCGGATGCAATCAACCGCGATTGCCGGTCTCGGGGAGCTTCGAACGCCGAGCATCCACGAATTCCCTCTTCAACTCTCGCGCCAGTCCGCCAATCGCTCGTCTAGGAGGCGTTCTCGGCCATGGCGGCAACGTTGGCGCGGCCAAGGTCCTTAAGGTCGCCCTGCTTTCCGTTCTGTCAAGGCATTAGCAAATTGGCCGGCATCCCGAGTTCCAAGCTGCGGCGGGGGGGGGGCCGGCACCGACCTGCCACTTAGCAAAGCGCAGTTCCATCTCGCCGTGGCGCTCGGCAGCGATTCTCTTCTCTTCCTTGAGGCATCGGCGGACGGTGCGGGCCGCGATGGCCAGGTAGTGGTTGTAGCTATTCGATGCGCCCGTCAGCTACCATTGCCTCTGCCGGGCTTGCTCCAGCTTCCGAGGCGGAGAGGTGACGGGGATACTGTTGGCGGGATGAAAATTGGCGGAATCAAGTGACTTACGTCAAGCCAGCGGCTCTCCAGGCGGCGGTCATTTTGGCGGCTTTGGACGGTTTGACGAAGCTCGGTGACGGTGCTGGAGATATCGGCCGCTTCTCCGCTGGCGCTCTTGTTTGGAGGAGCTTGGCAAGCCTCAGGCATCAAGGTATGGGACACGTGATTCTTAGTCACGTGCAGAGGTCCGCAACGCTGACATCACCTGAGTCCCACCAAGCCTTCGTGCGCTATCAGACCGGGCCATAATCGTCGCAACATGAACGAATGGAACGGGAACAAGCCATCGGCGACAGATCTCGCTCGCATCTCTCCCTATGCGCTCTCACCATTTTGCAGTAGCGGCACCTGGTGAAGAATCGTCTTGCAACCGCTGAGCTGGCACGGCATCCTGAAGGGAGAAACTAAAAAGTGGCAACACAGTACATGCTGAAAAATGAAGCAGTTGAGTCGTATCTACGCATAACTTATAAGAAGTGCAAGGTCATTCCCGGGTTCCAACAAGTGCCCTGCACCAACAGCAATCTCTCCCTCACGGCCCGCCTGATGCGGCGCCGGACATGAGGATGAACTGATGAACGCGCCGCCTATCGACCTCTTTCTTGAGCATGCAGATGCAGCTCGCTATGATGAGAACCTCCATCTGCTGAGGCTCCCCCTTGGCGTCCGACAAGCCCGTCAGGTCCATGAGTAGCCGCCCGCCATTGCCGGCCGTGCAGCCACGTGTGCCCTGAGATCGAAGCTGCTCGTTGCGCACCAAATGGGCGACAGCTCTGCGTCTCCGCTCCCGCTTCCCTCCGATGCCGGCGACCTTTGTGACAGAGTCCAAGACGAGGAGGCTGCTTGCTCCGGCGGCCTTGCGCTCGGCTCGGCTGGCATACCGCCACTGGAAGTCGCCGAGATGGGTACGCATGTTCTGCGCACGCGTGTGGTAGCCCTGCCCGTTGATCGTGAAGTCCTCTTCGCGGGCGATATCCCCCATGAGGCGGATCGTGGGCGGGCGATTGGGCCGGAAGCAATACGTCGTGCTGCACACCGGCAACGGATGGCCTGCCGGGGTGAGGAAGCAGTCTCCGGAGCTGCGCTTCTCGCGGAGGGACTCGAAGGCAAGCGGCCCGACCTCGCCGGTCGGAAGAACGCCATACACGAGGATGGGCTCGGGTTTGGGCGGGAGCGGCAACGCGAAGAGCGGATGGCCCTCGGCCTCGATCTGGAAGGCATGCGTGGCTCTCAGGTTTGTCGTCGACGGCGGGGAGGATGAGGAAGACGACGACGCTTGCTGTCCGACGCCGGACTCGTACAGGGGGAGAGTCTCGGATGACGTGCTCGCTGAAGGGTTGAGGCCGGTGAGCTCGACGCAACCGCTGCTCGCAGCTTGATAGTCGGGCGGGAGCGTAGAGCAGGCGGTCGGGAGAAGCGACTCCTTGGTCTGGTCCTGGACCTGAGTACCGGCCATCGCAGGATCTTGAGATGGGCGAGGTCAAGGCGATTTTTGCTATAAGACGGTCAAGCCGAATATTGCCAATCAAAAGGAGGATTGAAGTGGGAAGAAAACGAAGTTGGTGAAAGGCTCGGAAAGCCGTCAATTTGTAGCAGTCCGTAGTTGGATGCTCTAATGCGGTTGAAGCTCAGGCTCGGGCCTTCATTATGCCAGGCGTGAGCTTATATGGTCGGAGCAAGCAGGAATATATGCATGGCCGAATCGCCGCCGACACTCTAGGGGCCGGCGATGGCCTCACCTCCGCGGACCCACAATTTGCGAACCCGAAATACGAGCAGGCAGCCTCAGGCCAGAGCCAGGGCATGGGCTTACAGCCGCTGCCTGCTGGACTTCGGCGCCGCACCACCGCCACACCGTGCGCGCGCCCGAGACGCTGGTTATCCAGGCGCGGCCTAGTCGCAGGTGCTGCGGCCATTCGTCAATACGACGAATGCGAGCTCACGGGGGCCAAGCCTCGTCAGCGACCTGGCGCAGGTTGGAAGGGCGGTTTGTTCCGGGAGGCCAGCGAGAGAGAGGAGATGGGCGGCTGTGCACCGTTAAAAGCATGAGACCTGGCTTTCCCTCAAGTCTTCCTCGCTTCTTTCGCGCGAGTGTCGTGGAAGGGTGGAGGCTTATCCAAGCCATCTATTTACGCGTCTTGACGATAGTTACAAGCCGACAAGCTCACTTCCGAAGCCGTCGATCGGAACAGGGCAGCGAGACGCCAAACCCTCGCGGTTAAAAACAGAAGTCCACTGAAGATAGCCTCTCTCACGCCTACTGGGCCAGAGATCGCGCCATCTCTACAACACCTCACTCGATCGAAGACTCCATCTAGGTGCCAGCGGATGATGACCTACACACCGCGGCCCCCCTTCACCTTCGCTTGCCGAAGAAGGTCATGTCGCGATCGAGCTGCTCATCCACCCAGACGGGCCACTGGTTGTACGGGCGGTGCTCGCCGTCGACGCGCGCGTTGAGGTATTTGAGCCACCTGATGAAGCCCGGGTCCATACCAGCGCCGCCGTCGTGCCGCGCCGGCTGCTTCTCCCTCACGTCGTACTCCCGCTCCGTGATGAAGGACATGACCTGCGACAGGGCGATCCAGTGCGCGTGCAGTAGGACCATGACTTGGCGGTCGAGCTTGATGAGCTCCTGGAACGAGGCGTGCGGCAGCATCATCCACCACGCGTACTCCCTCCCGTTCGCCTTGTAAGCTGGAAACGCCGTCAGCCGCCCGAGTGTCGCGTTGCGGATCGATTCCGGGGAGAAAGGGGAGGAAAAAAAAAACCTGGGGAGAAGAGACAGCCCGTCATCGGGTCCGACGCACCATCGAAAGAGCTGGTCCGGAGCTTGTGAGCTATGCCGAGGAGTTGCTCGTAGTACTCCTTCTCGACCCGGTCGACGCACAGCGGCTGCAGGTTGGTGATGGCGTCGACGGCGGCATCGGCCCAGCCGCCGTGGACCAGGGGCAGGTCCTGCATCAACGGCGCCATCAACTCGTTCTGGCGGTCGGCGAAGAGGCTGTCGAAGACGGGGGCGATGCCCCGGCACATCATCTGCATGCCGACGATCAGGATGCCGCGGATGAAGGTCATATACTCGGCCAGCCCGTCCTCCAGAAGGACCGACTGGAAGGTCAGGGCGAAGCAGGTCGCCACCAGCGCGTTGGCCTCCTCGTACGTCATGCCGGCCCGGGACGACGCCTCGCCCAGCCGCTTCTTGATGGCCTTGATGGCCTTGACGCGGTGGCCCATGGCCGCCGTCACGAGGCTGCCGTCGTCATTGTCGGCCCGCGACAGCTCCGAGGCGGCGAATCCGAGGATGGCGTGCATCAGGAACTCGTGCTGCCATCCGACGACAACCGTCAGCCCGGCGAGGGAGCGAGCGGTCGAGGAGAGGCGACGAAACATACGTTGTGTGCGATGCAGGGGATCTCGTGAGTCCAGACCTCCTCCTGCCTGAGCGGGTGGTGCGGGTAGCACTGCGTGAGGAAGTGCTGGAAGAAGCGCATGTCCTGCAGGCTGAACAGCGGCACCTGCTGGTGAGGCTATTCCGGTCTGTCAGGTCTTGCGCGCCTGTAGGCTCGTCGCGGGACGGGCAAAGAAGGCGGGGCGCGCGCGTACCTGATGGACGATCCGGGGCAGAGCCGGATACTCGCAATGCAGGCCCGTCTTGACGCAGTGGCCGCACGCCGGCTGCGTCTCTTGACACTGCGCGAGGCGACGATATCAGACGCGGGCAACGTTCCTGGGGGCGACTTGTTGCCGGGACAGCCAGCGTACCTTGATGCGCCTCCTCTTGCAGTTGTAGCACCCCCTCCGACTCTTGGTATGGCCACGCCGCTCGAGCCGCTGTCTCGACGTCGGCGCCCGGCCCACGGCGACGACATCGGCTGCGCCGCCCCGGCTGTTGTCCGAGCCGGGCGACGTCGGCTTGTCGGACGACTCCGTGCCCGCGCTGCCCGCGCCCTGGTCCCCGGGCTGGGCGAGCATCATGTCGAGGTCGACGCAGTCGCCACGGTGCAGGAAGGACGAGTAGTCGAAGTCTGCGTTGCCGGCGAAGAGCGCCGTGCCCACGGAGAAGTGTTGCATATCCTCCATGCCGGACGCGTCCCCATCACATTGCGGATGAACGATGGAGACGTCCGCCTTGACCCCTCCTCCTCCTTTTGGTGCGATATTGTTGCGAGACCGGCTCTCTCTCTTTCTCTTGTTTCATGACTTCATCATCTGCTTAGCCGCAAAGGAGCTAAATCTCAGCCAGGCGGGCTGTGAGCCCGTAAGAGTGGCAGTGGCCCGGGGTATCGATGTCCCGGTCGTCGTTGCCTAGCTTGGACGGTGATTCAGCTCCAGGCTTCGCTCGACTCATCACCAGGCAGCAGCAGAGCAAAGCTGGACTTTCGCGACCGGGGTCTGATGACAGCCTATCATGAAACTGGAGGACGTTGGCTTTTTTTTTTTTTTTTT